>JADBJO010003994.1:142500-192500 GCA_016801955.1 Conus betulinus | reverse complement strand
AAACCCAGCCTCATTCTAAAAAGAAAAAAAAATCTAGAAACACATGCCCAGAGGGGAGAAGAAGCAGGAAGCAGGCACGCCGCAGGCTACCCTCCACCATCGCCCGTTCCCATTCGCCCACCCTTGGATGAAAGACGAATCATTGAAGTAGTGGGACCATCACCAGACACGTTTACAGAATTCACCATGAGCATGTACACGTATAGTGATCGGGCAGACAGGGCTTGGGGGCCTCAGAAACTAGCAACGTTTCTCCTCTAATGATGATCAAGACTAAAAGTCCAAACTGTTTCATCTTGACCATAGATTTCCATGTTTATCATCCCGTTCATTGGTGTGTGTGTGTGTGTGTGTGTGTGTGTGTGTGCGTGCGTAGAAACTGAAGAAATTGTTTTGATACAGTTGAGTTTCCTCATTCTCTTGTTAAAGGGCTTCAAACCAGTTATCTTAATTATGTGCTATCCAAAGAGATGATGATGTGTGTGTTTCATTGTTTTATGTGCACCAACTGTGTGCAAAGTATTACTCTTGTGTGTGTGGTGGAAAGGAGAGCGCAGGGGTGGGGGTGGGGGTGTCTATGTGAATATATACTTGATGTGTGTGTGTGTGTGTGTTGTGTGTGTGTGTGTGTGTGTGTGTGTGTGTGTGGTGTGTGTTAGTCGTCTGTGGAGGGGTCTGGGTGAAGAACCATTACTTGTGTATGTGTACAAGTAATACTTAGGAAATTATACAGTTGGCAGGAAGAAGGGGTAGTGGCGCCTGTGAAAAAATTATTTTCGTAATGTTGTCGACTTAGATCATTGTTGTTTGTTTTGTTGACAAATACCTGTATAAGTCTTATGACTTTGAAATAGTCTATTTTGAGTGTAATAAACCAATTACTTTACATATATGCTACATGTTCGATAGAGCAGTTTATATCTGTATAATATGAATTTTTGGGTGTACTTTTTGCTGAAATGATGCGTTCACATCGAACCTTCTGTGCAAGGGACAGAAATGGTAGTTCTCTCTTTCATAATACTTTTTGCCGATCAATATGTCGTAGGTGTTGTTCCACAGATAAATGCAAATCATGAGACTTTTTTTTTTTTCCCCCTGAAGATGATTATATGTAAAGTTTTATTACTACTCTCGTCTCTTGCTTTTTCTTCTAGATCCATATGTGTTTGTGTACAACTATTTATGTTGTTTTGTCGTTATTTTCGTTTTTTGTTTTCGAAACATGACTAGCTGTCAGGACAGGAATATTCTAGAATCTGCAAAGACAAAAGAAGAGAGAGAGAGAGAGAGAGAGAGAGAGAGAGAGAGAGAGCGAGATGAGAGAGAGAGAGGGAGAAGGAGAGAGAGAGAATATTCTAGACTCGTCGACTCTGACATACACAGCGAACGTCCAGAACGAATCATGAAACTGCCATAAAATCCTTGCACGATCAATTAGTCGGAAACACGCCTCTTTATTATTATTTTTTTTTATCAACCACAGAAATTCTATCACCTCCAAACCTCTCTTTATATTCTCTTGTTCATAATATACAGAGTTCACCTTTCACAGCTTCATGCATATAGCATAAAAGGTGAAATGTCGCTCTACCAGACACCCAAATGTTCCGTGCTGTGTTGGCATACAGGATTTCAGTGTATGTGTTCTAGAAAGATGACACGGTGAAGTAAGCAGAAAGGAGAGGGTGAGTCAATAGGTGTGTGGTGTGTGTGTGTGTGTGTGGGTGTGTGTGTGTGTCCCTCTTTTTCTGTCTGTTCCCGCCTTGCGTGTGTGTGTGTGTGTGTGTGTGTGTGTGTGTGTGTGTGTTTGTGTGTGGTGTGTGCGCGCGCGCGTTCGCACGCGCGCGCGTGTGTGCGTGTATGTGTGTGTGTGTGTGTGTGTGTGTGTGTGTGTGTGTGGTGTGTTCCTTCTTCTTCGTGTGTTCTTCCCTCCTTGCGTGCGTGCGTGCGCGCACGTGGGTGTGTTGTGTGTGTGTGTGTGTGTGTGTGTGTGTGTGCAGTATAATAATAGTTGTAGTATATGGAGGAGGGCGCACGGAGAGAAGGGGATGGGAAGGGAGGGGGGGGGGGGAGAGAGGGGGGGGGGGGAGAGGAAGAGGCGTTGGGGGGGTAGATGAGACAAATATGAGACAACATATAAATATTGCGATCATTTGAATGTCTTGCTTTACGTCATCGGCTGTCTTGGCTTTCTGGCCTGGGTCTACAGATCAGAATAGAAGCGTGCCCCCCCCCCCCCCCCTCTCTCTCTCTCTCTCTCTCTCTCTGTTTACATTGAATATTCTCTTTACGTTTGAAGTGCTTTCTTTTGCATTATTTTTTCCCAACTTTGTTTCCATTTGCTGAGCTGTTTTGCTTTAGGTTTGTCTTCCTTGTCAAGGTAGAGTCAATTAATTGAACTGTACAACAGATGGTAGGGCGGACAACTGTACACTTGTTCGGTCAAGGATCAAAACATTCTTCTTCTTCTTTCTTCTTCGTCGTCGTCGTCGTCGTCATCGTCGTTCTCTTCTTCTCTTCTTCTTCTCTTCTTCGTCGTCGTCGTCGTCGTCGTCGTCGTCGTCGTCGTTCTCGTCATCATCATCTTCTTCTTTTTCTTTCGTTTAGCTTCTTCCACACCTGGGTTTTCACCACAGAGCGGGCCAATAACATACACACGGATGTTGCAACAGCACCAAAAACAGGTACCCTGTCTGAATATATCAGAAAATCACATATATCAGAAAAAAATCTGAAAGGTTATATTTATTGCAATACCGTTAGTTATTGTTATCAACCGCTCATTACTTGTGGCAGGAAAATTTAGATTTTGGGGGTTATATTGACTTCTTTTTAGATTTTAGATATTAATGTTAAGCGCACAGCCAAAAAGACGTGAACAAACGAATCATAAGATAAAACACGACGCGTTTCGACCTCGTAGGTCTTCTTCAGGCAAGAAACAAAATAATTCAGGACAACGAAGATGAACGAGCAATAGCTTATCGTCAATCCACTTCAGCGCAAGATAGGCGTTGAATGAAAACGAGACTGTCTGTGAGCAGGATCACACCATGACTTCTGGACTTACCGGAACGACTGGACTTATCGGAACGATTGGACTTATTGGAACGACGCTTGATGCAAGAGTGGAGTGTGGTCCAGGGAGGAATCCGTTCAGTCCCGGGTCATCACACCTTCAAGACAGGTAACCTTCAGCGATGCCAGAATGACCACACTATAAGCCTCGTCAGCCCCTCTGGTACAGAAATGCTGAGATTCTACTCAACAGATTGAAACCACAAACAGAGAAGATTCTCGGTGAAAAAGGAAACAGGCTTTCGAACAAGCAAATCTTCAACTCCTGATCTTTATGAGAAACAAACACAACGCCAGTAAGATCTGTAACAGGGTTTCATCGACTTCAACAGAACATCGGGCAGGGGGTCTGGCGCCCGATCATGACAGAGTTCAGCATCAGTAGGAACCTTGTCAGGACCAAAGAGCAACTTCATGAAAGAAATCCTTAGTAGACTTCTGTCTGCGCTACACCGGAATTTGACCACTCTCTGGCCGCAAGGAAAATTAGGTTTTCCTTTTACAAACCCCCAGGGTTGAAACTAAGCTACCAGCTTGGGCCCATGCTAAGCGCCCTTCTTCCTGTCTGGCAACTCTTGGTCTGCTGTACATATCGGAAACACACCCGTCCTACAACACAGTGAGGTTCTCACTAATCACGTGCCTCAGCGTCCAAACAACGACAAGGAAAGGTTAGGATTTAAACACTGTTTATCTATGGTCACAAGTTTAAAACATCACCCGCACTTATACACTTCATGACACTCTTTGGTAAGACGCGCATGACTGAAGCACTAAAAGACTGTTCTGGGAACAGTGACGATTACAAACCTATACTTTGACTGTGACATCGACGGCTTGGCTAAACAGGAAGAACTTGCACAAATATTAAAACACTTGGACACAATACCTGCTGCGTATGGCATTGAAATCGCTGGAAAAAAGACCGATGAAGAAGTACGCACACAAAAGAAGAAAACAAAAAACCAAGGCAACCAATAAGGACCTGCTGACGATAGCTAATGAATAAACACTGAAATGGTATGCCTACATTCCTCGTTTCAATCGTCCTCGGGGAAAACTTCTTAGGGCAATGTACCAGGAAACAGAAGCGGCTAACTGAGAAAGAAGTGAGAGAATAATGTCCAGGAATGAACAGGTCTGACCTTTAGCAATTCCCAGAGAGGACAGGCGAGGGTGGAGGAGAAGATTGTCAGTTTTAAAAGTACAAATAGTGCCCCAGCGACCCTAGGGTTGAACGGCTGACTGACGATGATGATCATGGCGTGGTGAACACCTACTTCAGACCATGCTAATTAATACCTCCTCCGGTTGGGAAAATCCATGCTCGTTTCAAACTAAACATAAGATTATCATGCACATTTCATGAACAGTTTCAGTTTCAGTTTCATCAAGGAGGCGTCACTGCGTGCATACTAGTCCATATATGCTACACCAACATCCACTAAAATTTTGAGACCACACTACGCATGATTTGAAAGCTGGTGGATAAATAAATTAACAACTAAGATGAGAAATTGAAGAAGAGGGTCTTGTGGCTACAACTCAGCGGATGTCTGACCTACGCATTAGACCAACGCGGTGGTCAGACCTTGAGTGCCTACCTACATGTTTTTTTTTTTTCTTTTATTGTGTTTAGTGAATGTACACGTGTGTGTATGATGTGCGGGCATGGGCCGAGTGTGTGAGTGGGTGTGTGTGTGTGTGTGTGTGTGTGTGTGGGTGCGGCGTGCGTGCGTGCGTGCGTGCGTGCGTGCGTGCGTGCGTGTGTGTGTGTGTGTGTGTGTGTGGTGTGTGTGCGCGCGCGCGCGCGCGCGCAGGCATGTGTGCGCGTTTGTCGTGTGTGTGTGTGTGTGGTGTGTGTGTGTGTGTGTGTGTGTGTGTGTGTGAGCGCGCGCGTGCGCGCGCATGTGTGTGCGTGTGCAGAATTGCGTGTGTGAACATGAACATGATCAGTGTGAGTTACAGCTGTAAATTGAAGGCTGTCTGCTAGATTCTCTCTCTCTCTCTCTCTCTCTCTCTCTCTCTAAATATCTATCTATCTATATGTACTTGTGTGTATAGATATATAGATATATACATACAGAGATAATATAGATAGATAGATATACATATACCAAAATTCAGTAGATAGTGTATGGGTGTATGCATAATCACTGCGAAGTTACTGCTGCAAACTGAAAAGATCTACGAACAATAACAAGAGATTATAGTTTTGTAGATCAGATACATATACGTGTGTGTGTGTGTGTGTGTGTGTGTGTGTGTGTGTGTGTGGTGTGTGTGTGTGTGTGTGTGTGTAATATTTATTAGAAAGTGTGTGTATGTCGGTATGTACGTATATATGTATGTTTGTATGAACGCATGTATAAGAATCTTTAACGTTCCAAATGATATGAACATGACATTTTGTATTTAGTGTGTTTTTGTTTTAAAGTCATGGGGAATATCTTTTTCAAATGTTACTTTCTGACAATGAAACAATTTTTTGGTTTCACTCATGAACTGATTCAAAGACCAGGCCAAATATCGCTCCACCTTGACAGACGTCTGTCCTCCCCCAAGGTTCCTTGTTTTCATCTCCTGCTTACCATCGTTACTACTACTGCTGCTGCTGCTGCTGCTACTATTATTAACACTACTAACTACTACCACAACGAATTTTCAGTTCATGTACAGCCGTCTCCCACCCTGTCCCCGACCTTTCCTTACCACCCCTTTCCATTTCCCCCTACCCCAACCCTGTTTGTCTGTCTGTCTGTCTGTGTTGTGTGGGGTGTGTGTGTGTGTGTGTGTGTGCGTGTGTGCGTGCGTGCGGCATGCGTGCGTGCGCGTGCGTGCGTGCGCGTGCGTGCGTGCGTGCGTGCGTGTGTGTGTGGGCCGTGTCTCATTCAACATGTAAGGCACGATGATTGATCGCCCGATGACCATATACCATTCATTGTAACCGAGTAGCCCCTCACTAAATTATGCAGATGTAACGTTCCCTGAACGAGGCCCGTGAAAAGTAATGTATGATTACCAAAGGCAAACCCTGCAGTGAAATGGGAAATCTCACGCAAACTTACTGGACCTAGGTGCTCGTGCAGGTGCTCTCTGACTTTGTCTCTTGGAGGGTTTTTTTCTGTCCTATCTTTTATGCCACCTCAGTGGCAGTGTACCCACGCCGCTCATTCCGACACCCCGTCCACAGCCACTGCCGGCCCACCGCCTCCCCCGGCACTGGCAATCTACAGGGAGCAGTCAATGTCAAGTCGTTAGTTAAGAAACAACCCACCGGAGGAGACTCGGCACTGCTGCCGAGAGCTTTTGGTGGTGTGCAGTGGCGCCTGTTCTGACGACAATAATTGCTTAATGGCGAAGCCGGAGAGCGCCACCTTGTCCGTCCAACGACAGCCACCATAGACTTGACGATGCCAGTGACAACGGAATCAAACCAAAGCCACAGATGTTAAGAGGGCATCAAAACTGAGGTCACCATAAGAGCAGGGCAAGCAGCGCACAGGACTTCAGACTCTTTTTAAAAATTATTTTCAAAAATGTTTTTTTCAATAATAACAGCAAACAATATCAACAGCACGCATATGAATGAATATGCAAAATCAAGAAGAGGGAGGGTGGGTTGGGTTGGAGAAATAATGACATACACACATAAAGACATACTAGACAAGAAGCATTCTACAAGTTCATTAAAAAAAAACCCTGCAAAAAACAAGCACCCCAAACAAACAAACAAACAAAAAAGCAAACAAACAAACCAAACAAAAAATCAGTTATGAATGAGTCACAAATACACTACTTTTTTCCATCTACAAGGCAATCGAGGAACATGTACATCCGCTATGCCTGAACATGCGGGGAACATTAGATACAATCACACAATCATGAAAAAAGTTTTCTAAAATTTCTTAAACGTAGCTGTTACTGTCGACCAGTTACGGCCATCTTTTTGTTTTCCACTCCTTTATGTCATTACATTAGAAACATCAACAAGTCTTTCATAGGACACCATTTTCTCTTAAAAAATTCCGTGTACTTCATTCCTAAACAATGATTACATTTCTTAAATCTTATATATGTTGTTAATATCTCTCAGGAAGTGTTTGATAGTTGGCTTATTTTGTTTATTATATATATATATATATATATATATATATATTATATATATATATATATATACATAATAAAAACAAATAAATTCCAAGGATAAGTACCGAGCACCATTCCAGCAACTTACAGAGCAGCTTATTGCACACCAGCCTTTTTCTGTATAGCATTCTTCTAAAACCGAAAAGACAGAGGAGTCAAATTAACACTTTCCGCGGTCACTGAGGAGAAAACAATCAGGTTTCGAAATACCGGTATCTGACCAGGGTTATATGTTAGTGAGCTTCCTCCCCATTGGAGATGGTCTCCCGCTTCGGAGACTATAAGCTTGCTGAAGGTTCATTTTGAGGTTCATCGTATCCAAACAGAACCGGCTCCATATTAGAATTCATTCTGCAGCAATGTTCACATTTTTCTTTCAATATTTTTCCCAATTCCCCCAAAAGTGTTTTGCAAACTGACTTTGCCATAGGTAATGTTGGATTGAATTGGTGTCAGTTTCGCAGAATGTACACAGATCGCTGACAAGAATTCCCATCTTCTTTAAAATGTAATTTGTAACAAGAATATTATGACAAATTCTTATTTGGAACTGTCACGGACGGTCGCCAGCCTACTCAGCCTTGCTTTAGCAGTGTGAAACCACCCTTAGCAGTGTCTGCTGGTTTCACACGAGATTGTCACCATTTGGCTGTCAGTGGAAGGGCTTGGCGTGCTGTCCGTGTTTTTTTTTTTTTTTTTTCTGCATCCCCCACTGCATTTTTCTTTTCAACTTCTTGTATTGGGTGACAGGAGTGTGGCTGAGCGGTTTGTGCTGCCTGCACGTGTTTTTCGTTATGTTTGTGTGTCAGTACAGTTTAAACTCTGGCGGAGGGGTGGTGTTCACCGGGTTCAGGGTTGGAGGAAGGAGGCAAGAGAGTGAAGTGGCACTCTG
Organism: Conus betulinus; assembly: GCA_016801955.1. Lineage (NCBI taxonomy): Eukaryota > Metazoa > Mollusca > Gastropoda > Neogastropoda > Conidae > Conus > Conus betulinus. The sequence continues at coordinate 184,378 of JADBJO010003994.1, read as the reverse complement.
ATTTCAACGTTGAGTCGAGTGGGATCACTGTCCCAGTGCAGTGGGATCACTTTTGTCTGCTTCGGTGCAGATCAGCGGCTGGTCCTAAACCTTTTTTGGGTTGGAGGAAACCGCTGCGTTTTGGGGGAATCTCTATTCCCAACCACTGGCACATCTTCCCTTTGGTCGCCCCAGACCGGTTTCCCTTGGGTGGGGAACGGGCTGAACAGCCCCTGGGTTCTTCGCTGGGCCAGGAGCTGACCAGCATATCTACCTCTTCATCTTCCCTTTCACCCGCTGTTTTGGTGAGTTTCGTACACAGTTATTTAGGCAAGTTTTTTGTGTGTTTTTTTTCCTTTTTTTATTTTTACAAGTTTAAATTCATGTTTAGAACATTCTCTATAGTTTTTTGTGTGTTGTTACCTTTGCTGGTAGCGTTTTCCTTGGATACAGGTTCTCCCGTTTTGTTGGGTTTCCTGGGCACCTTTGGAAAAGGTGCAGACCTTGGTGACCAAGTCAAGTTTTTGCACTCCTACGTAACCGGGAATCCAGTCAGAAGGGGTCATAATTTGTCTTTGGGGAGAAATTAGTCTGCTTTTGGTTAGTTTAAGGCTCCAAGACTGGGTTCCTTATTCATAGGTCTATATTGTCTATTCTTTCCTTCTCTTATAGTTAGTTGTCTTTAATGACAAGCACTCGGGACGAAACGCATCACGTTAATTTGGAGTGCCTGTGTGACTAAGATTAAGTCGAAAGATAAGGGTCCCTATCCCAGCGCCCACGCTTTGGACTCGGTCCCGTCGTATTTATCGCTTTTTGTCAGCCCTCTGTCTTTGTGTCATATTTTGTATTGTTTTAAGAATAATTTCATATTTCATCCCATTGTGGAAAAAAAGGGGATGAGATGCTTGATAGTGTTTTCCAGTAAAATTTTGAAAACAAATGGTTAGACTTGATCAAATAGAGTCCCCGCTCACGGTATACACGCATGCGCGCATGCACACCCAGACACACCCTGATAATTTGCCCTGTACACGTATTGATCGTCGCTGCAGGGCGTTGTCCCTGTTTGTCTCAGACGACTGGATCCACCTCTGGACACCCCTGGAGGTCTGTCACGTCTACCCCTCCCATCTTCTGGAATTGACGACGTGGGACCGTGACTCCTTCGACGCTGCTGTTCTGGCTGATCCGTGTGGCCCTGGATTGTGGGACAATTTAGAAGTGACCGTGCGTCGCAGGAAATTGGAGAGACTGGGTGATGTCTAGTGTGTTTCGTGTTTGTGTGTGTGTTGCCATGGGGGTTTCGTGGGACTGTAATAGGGAGTGAATTACGAGCAGGTTGGCATGGATGATGAGGAAAATGTGACGTCTGGCTGTTTTGGAGTGACTGAGTGAAAATGGTTGTGTGATTGCTTTGGTGGTGTGAAGGTTTTTGACCTGTCTTGAATCTTATTAGTCTGTCTCTCCCCAATCGTTCTTCTTTCATTATGAAATTCTTTTAATTAGTTGGGCTGGTAGTGGGAGTCCGGGGGGAGGGAGGATTTGCTTTTTTCTATGGGCTTTTGGGTTATTTTTTTCCGTAGCTACTCTTAGAACTGATAGGTACTTTCCCCTCTTCTTTACCCTTCTATTCTTACTTGGTCTCTCCTCTGTCTTCAGTTTCTTTGGTTAGGCATCTCTCCCCATATGGAATGAATGAGTACTGTCGATTTATAATAATAAAATGTTATTGTCTTTGTAAATCTTGGGTGGGTCTGGTTGAGTGAGTGTTTGGGTGTTTGCTTTCAGTTTTTGCCAGTGTCGAATTTTCCCTTTGTCTTTCCCTTCCTTACAAGGTCCTTAACCTTGACATCTTGGGGAGATGTGGGGTACTAAGGGATGTAATTCGACACTTGGCAGGATATTGGCGGGCACCCAGCTCTCACTTTATCCGGGACGCTCTGGGATTGTGTTATGTGTGTGTGTTGGTTCGTCCGGTCCCTTAGTTTGTAGAGGTGGTGGTTGCTGGGTGGGGCCCTAGAGTGTAAGGGGGTCCCCAGGGGCGGACCAGGTTGGGGGACTGTTGGGGGAGGGGGGGGGGGGGGGGGGAGATCCGTTTGTTTTTCGTCGCGGTCGCCGCACTCCGTTCTGTGTCCGTCCGTTTCCGTGTGTAGTATTAGTGTGTTTATGGTGTCGTACTCCGCTAGTTTCCGCCTTCTCTCTTCCGTGCGGCCTCCTGGTTGTATCTAGTGCATGACTAGAGGTTGGGTGGAGATAGTTGGTGGGGGAAATCGTTTTCTTTGTGCAGAATCGTCGATGTCAGTATTGTGCTGACTTATGTTTGCGGTTGTTTGGCAGTGCCCGAGTTGCTGAGAGTAGTGAGGTGAGTATAGGTAGGTCGACCTGCCTCCTGCCACAGTAGCTAGTCCTCTTGCTCTCTGGTGTTAGTGGTTTGGCCCTGTGTAAGGATCCTCTTATGCTTATTTAAAAAGAGAAAAAAATTCTTCGTACTTTTTGATGTGATCTTGGTAAAAGGGAGTATCCCCCTTCTTTTTTTTTTTTTTTTTTTTTTTAAGCCTTTTCGATTTCATGTGCATAGCTCTTTTGAATAAAAATGCCTGTTACTGGTAGTTAGGTGTGTTTTTTCGGTTCATGCCTTGTGTGTGTGTGTGAATTGGTGGGAGGGAGGTGTCAGTGGTGTGATAGGATAGAAACACTAATTAGGTTAAAGGTGTTTTTTTGTTGTGCCTCTGTTGCTTTAGCTTTCCCCCTCCCCCACCTTCACTCCTATCGGCACCCCAGGTAGAGTGGAGACCTTGTTTGACCCAGTCGCCTACCGCCTCCGCATTCCGTCTCTTTTCTGCACACGTGTTTTTCGGGTTTAGTGACAGGTCGCTGCATCTTTTTCCGCTTCCTCATCGGTGTGGCACGCGTGCTGCTGTCTGGGGAACAGGTGTAAGGTCGTGAGGTTATTGACCCGACTAGCGGTCCGTTTTTGTTCTGTCGCCGTCGTTTGTTTGTGTAATGTTAGTCCTTTACTGATAGCGAATCATATTGTCAGTTCGTGGCAATTCTCGGTTTTTCAGTGGACAGTTCGTCTTTCAAGCCCAAGTTTAAGATTGTGCTTCCGACACTTTCGGGCGTTAGTTTTTGTCGCGTTTTCTTTTTGTATTTAGTTATAAAAAAAAAAAATTGCTTTACTTCCCTTCTTGCATGCCAGCTGTCAGTAGAGGTATAGAGCGGTGATTTCCAGTCAGGCTGGTTGGCCTACTTTGAGTGTTTGAAGGAAGTTGTTTTCACCTGTAGATAGCAGTTTTATTCATTGTGGTTGGGCAGGCGAGATCGTGGCCTGACTTGGATAACTTTGAGAGTTTTCGCGTGTTTTGTTTTTTTAGATGTCGGTTGGATATAGTTGATTGATTATCGATTATATCATTTTCACTTACGGTGTTAGAAGTTTGGCACTTTCGATCAGTGGCATTTATCCTTGAACACACACCCACATTTGGGGTGTGGGTGGTGTGCCGATTTACTAGTGGTACTTAGGTGGTGTGTGTTACCATTTCAGTGTCGTAACTATACCTGGCAAAAGAGGCACTTGGTTTCGCCTTTGATCTCTTTGATCTCTTTCGCTCTGTGCTGTTGGGTGCACATTGATTTTATACTCGGGTGTCGTATTTGTTTGTCCGTGCTTACTTTTTGCCCCAGGGAAGGGCACTTTTCACTTTGTCGTTTTGTGGCTGTAGTGGGTCTGCTATCCTTAGCTGTGAGATCCTTCAGCGTTGTTTGAACTTATTTGGACATTGATTTGTTTAGTGATTTGAAGTCTCCACACTTTATTGGTTTCATCTTCCTGGTGTGTAGGAGGGTCAAGGTGACTTAACTGTAGGTATTCCATTGCCAGCGTGGTTGAACGTGTGTTTGTCTTTTCTATTTTGTTTTAGGCTAATCTTATTCCATTGTCTACAGCTGTGGCATATCGAAGGATTGTAGCCCTTTGACGGATAGCCTTGTGTTTCAATTACCTTGTGGTTTTTCTTCCCCATTTTCTTTTGTGACATTGCGGTGTGCATTCTTCGAGCTTTGCAAAATGGCAGAAGGGGAGGATCGCAGAATGACCCGACCTCGTGTGGCGATGGGTGTGCTACCAGGCATGGCCACACCTGGGGACCGCCGCACAACTCAGGTCACCACTGGTCCCTCTACCCAAGTTGTTTTCTCCGCGGGTGGTACTCAGACACCTGTGACTACTTCCCCTTCAGTCATCGTTGACAGGTCCCCTCCTGGATCGCCGTCCCTTCGCGGGCCACCTCTACCGACCTCACATCGCCCATCCTATCGAGGAGCTTCGTTATGGGCCCTCGCCTGTTCCTCCTCGTTTTCCAGGGCCTGTACCTCCAGATCCCTTTGTCGTTATGAGGATGGAGAGAAAGAAGAGAGGGAAGCTAAGGAAGAGGCGTGAAAAAGAAGAGAGGGAAGCTAAGGAGAGGCGTGAAAAAGAAGAGAGGAGATTGGAGAGGGAGGCAAGGGAAGAGAGAAAGTGGAAGATGGAGAGAAAGAGAGGAGGATGGAGAGAGAGTTGAAGAGAAAGAGACCGTCAGTGGAGGAGGGAGTTGGAGAGAGAAGAAGAGTGGGGAGGAAGTGGAGAGAGAAGAAGGAGAAGAGAAGAAGAACAGAAGGATAGGCTTGCGAAAGAAGAGGCTCAGAGACAGGTGGAACTGGATTTTCCAGGCAAGACTGGAGGAGGAGAGAAATAAATCCACGCAGAATTTCTGGAACAACTGTCTGTCCACTCGGAAGGAGGAGACTCATGATCTGTCGCAGAACTCTGGAACTCTCGACGTGTCATAGGGAACGCGCAGACACTCGAACAACCGCGTTGGCTCCACCTAAGCTCCGCATGCCAGTGTATCATGCGAGTGAATCTATATAGACACGTACATTGAACACTTCGAGATTGTAGCGGAGGCTTACCAGATGTCGGACGAGAAAAAGGCCCTCTACCTGATTGGGAACTTAACTGGAAAGGCCAAGAAAGCATTTACGGATATCCCACGCGGTGCCAGTTACACTGAACTGAAGGCTGCCCTTCGTCGTAGGCTACATATGACTCCAGAGTCATACCGGAAGCAATTCCGTACCATGAAGAAGTCATCTGATGAGACCTTCCATGAGTTTGGAGAGCGCCTTCGACGTACGATGGACTACTGGTTAGAGGCATCAGAGATGAGCATGAAGGACTGTTTTCTTACAGAACAGCTTATGAATTCAGTGTCCACTGAGCTTCGTTATAAGTTGGGGCGAGACTCGTCCCAAGACGTTCGTCAAAGCCATTAAGGTTGCTGAAGCCTTTGCCGATGCCAGGCGCCACTTCAAAACCCACTAAGTTTGGAGGCCTAACGAAACCTACAGAGCTGGAGGGGAAAGAGTCCAAGCTAACTTCGTCCATGGAAGATGCAAAATATCGGGTCAAACAACAAAGTCTCATAATGGATCCAGGGTCTGCTTTCGGTGCGAGGAGGAAGGACATATAGCGAGAAATTGTCCCACATGGGGCAAAAAGTCTAAGCAAAATGTTTCCCGGGCCAGTGTTGCTTTCGGAGAGATCGAGGTGACCACACCAACATGCCCCCACGTTTCCCTCAGTCGTGTGTGGGCAAGGTGGTTGAAGCAATTAGAGACTCCGTGCTACCGCCGTGTTCGTGGACCAGCGGCTAGTTCCTGAGGATGTTCCCCGCGGCCAAGACTTCCAGGTTACAGGAGTTGAGTCATCCTTTCAGGCGACTCATCCCACAGTACTGGTGGAAGTTTCAACTCCTTACTTCAAGGGTAAGGTGTGGACTGTAGCTCTTCATCAACCTGCCTATTCCCTTCTTATTGGCAACACCGTCAGGTTTGAAAACGGAGAGGACAAGTCGTTTCTACAGAGCTCCCCCCGGAAGTAGTTGTAGCAGCTGTTACACGTTCTCAGGCCCAGAAGGAAAAGGAAGCTTTAAAGCCCCTCTTGAAACCCTTGTCCTCACATGACACTGTATCTTTAGACCCAGGTGCTGTGCTGAACTTACAAAGGACGGATCCAACCCTGAATACTGTGTGAGAGTTAGTGGGCAAGCCCCCAAAGACGTTTCACAACGGTTCGTCCCAGTTTGTGTAAAAAACGTCGTGGCCTGATACATAGGCGTTACACTACGCCTACTATGACTTCCTCTCAGCTGGTTGTGCCCAAGGCTCTTCGAAATACTGTGCTGCGGTTGGGGCATGATACACCCATGGCCGGTCACCTTGGTGCACGCCGGACTCTCGAACGAGTCCAACATGACTTTTACTGGCCAGGTATAACACAGGATGTCAGGAAATATTGCCGCGCACATGTGATATCTGCCAGAGAACTACTCCAAAGGGCCGCAATGTTAGAGTCCCCCTCGGATCTGTACCTCTTGTCACTACGCCTTTCAGCAAAGTCGGAGTCGACTTGATTGGACCAATTAGCCCACCTTCAGACAGGGGTCACAGATATGTATTGGTCATGGTGGACTATGCGACACGGTATCCGGAGGCTACCCCTCTCAAGAAAATCGATGCCGTAACTGTTGCAGATGCACTCTGGGAGATGTGGACCCGGACAGGTGTCCCTGACAAGGTGCTTTCAGATCAGGGGACCCAGTTCCTTTCGGAAAGTAATGTCCGAAGTGTACAAGCTCCTTCGTATACATCGGGAGACCACCACCCCGTACCACGCTCAGGCCAACGGGTTGGTCGAACGGTTCAACGGCACCCTCAAGCAGATGCTTCGCAAAACTAGCGCAGGAACAACCTAGAGAGTGGGGATCGATTTTATTCCAGGGCTACTGTTTGCGTATCGGGAAGTCCCTCAGGAGAGCCTTGGTTTTTCTCCGTTTGAGCTCCAGTATGGGCGAACTGTCAAGGGCCCCATGTCCATACTCCGAAATCAGTGGACCCAAGAAGCTACTACTCCTGATGAACCGCGCAGACGCAAGCCGAGTATGTGCTTGAACTGAAAGAACGGATCGCCTCCACCTGTGAGCTGGCTCAACAAAACCTTGCGCAAGCCCAGAAGCGATACAAGAGCTTCTACGACCGGAAATCCCATCAAAAATGGTTCGAGCCAGGTGATGAGGTTCTCCTGCTTCTGCGTTTGCACCATAACAAGTTGCAATTGTCTTGGCAGGGTCCCTTTAAAGTGTTAGAACGCATTGGAGATTGGGATTATCTTATCCAGATCAGGGGGAAGAAAAAGCTCGTTCATGCGAATCTGCTCAAAAAGTACAAAGAAGAGAGGACTGCCACCGCCGGTTTCGCCCCTGTTGTGATTGAGGAAGGGAATGAGTTTCCCCAACGACGTTTGACAATCCATGTGTCTCCACTCAACAAGAAGAGACCTGGAAGGATGTCAAGGTCGCAGGAGGCCTTTCAGCAGACCAGACAGAAGAAGTGAGGAAAAACTGTGAGGAGTATCAAGACATTTTCTGATGTTCCACTCCGTTGCAACTTGGGGGTTTGTCCACTTGAGTTGAGACAAGAAGAGCCAATTCAGGTAAAACAATACCCATTGCCCCATTCCCAAATGGAACGTCGTCAAGAAAGAGGTGCAGTCCATGTTACAGATGGACGTCATTGAAAGATGCAGTTCCCCTTATTCTTCCCCAATTCTTTTGGTCAAGAAACCGGATGGGAGAATGAGGCTCTGTGGACTTCGGCACCTGAATAAAGTGTTAAAGTTTGATTCAGAACCCATGCCAGACGTCGACGAAATTTTTGCCCAGCTGGCCAGTGCCAATACTTCACTAGACTGGATCTTGCAAAAGGGCTACTGGCAAATCCCAATGAGACCTGAGGACATGGACAAAACTGCCTTCACCACTCCAGAAGGACAATTCCGTTTTAAAGTCATGCCTTTTGGACTCAAAATGGCAGGAGCAGTTTTTAGTCACATCATGCGACTGATGTTGGGACCATTGGACATGAAAGAGGCCCATAGCTTTATCGACGATTTGCTCTTGGCTTCTAGGGATTGGACAAGTCATCTGGGATCACTCAGGACTCTGTTTGAGCGTCTGCGTCAAGTGCAACTGGCGGCCCCGTCCTACTAAGTGTCTTGATAGGTGAAGCAGAGATTTCTTCTAGGCCACGTGATTGGGCGCGGATACATGCTGCCCGAGCAGGACAAGGTACAGAAGATTCAGGATGCTCTACCTCCAAAAAACCAACAAGGAGCTAAGGTCCTTCTTAGGGCTTGTCGGTTATTACAGGAAGTTATTCCCCACTTTGCAGATATGGCCAAACCCCTTACCGACAAGATGGAGCTAAGAAGCCAGAGACTTTGAAATGGGATTCCAAAGACATAGAGGCATTTGAGTCACTCAAAAACTGCCTTGATCCAGCAGCCTGTCCTTCAGTTGGCTGATCCAACGAAACCCTATGTCCTTAGGACTGATGCATCGAGCACAGGCTAGGGAGCAGTTCTACTTCAAGACCAGGGGAGAGGCCTACTGCCAGTTGCCTACGCCAGTAAAAAGTTGGTAGGAGCTGAACTGAAAATACCATACTATCGAGCAAGAGTGTCTTGCTGTGGTTGGGGCAAACTTGGCGCTTCTACCCATACCTATACGGACGAGAATTTGTCCTAGAAACCGATCATCACACTCTGGCCTACCTCCATCGCATCCACCCGGTTAGTCGTTTGCCTCATGGGCTGGGCCATTGAGCTCCAGAGTTTTTACTAAAGTTCACATTTCAACATATTCCTGGTAAAAAAAATGTCGAAGCTGACTACCTCAGTGGATGTCATGAGAAAAAATTTCTGTCTAGAAGAGCAGTTTCGTCTTATTGACAAGGACGAAGGGATTTTTACAATTGTGTATATTTGGCGGTAAGATACCTTAGTATAAATAATTGCTTCACTTTTACCTGGTAGGTTGCGGGGGCTGCAGCAAACTGTGCCTCGGTGGCACAGTTTTGCTTTTCAGTGGGGGGTATTGTCACGGACGGTCGCCAGCCTACTCAGCCTTGCTTTAGCAGTGTGAAAACACCCTTAGCAGTGTCTGCTGGTTTCACACGAGGAGACTGTCACCATTGGCTGTTAGTGGAAGGGCTTGGCGTGCTGTCCGTGTATTTTTTTCTTTTCTTCTGCATCCCCCACTGCATTTTTCTTTTCAACTTCTTGTATTGGGTGACAGGAGTGTGGCTGAGCGGTTTTGTGCTGCCTGCACGTGTTTTTCGTTATGTTTTTGTGTCAGTACAGTTTAACTCTGGCGGAGAGGTGGTGTTCACCGGTTCAGGGTTGGAGGAAGGAGGCAAGAGAGTGAAAGTGGCACTCTGATTTCAACGTTGAGTCGAGTGGGATCACTGTCCCAGTGCAGTGGGATCACTTTTGTCTGCTTCGGTGCAGATCAGCGGCTGGTCCTTAACCTTTTGGGTTGGAGGAAACCGCTGTTAAGTTTTGGCACATCTCCCTTGGTTGCCCCAGACCGGTTTCCCTTGGTGGGGAATCTCTATTCCCAACCACTGGCACATCTTCCCTTGGTCGCCCCCCAGACCGGTTCCCTTGGTGGGGAACGGCTGAACAGCCCCTGGGTTCTTTGCTGGGCCAGGAGCTGACCAGCATATCTACCTCTTCATCTCCCCTTTCACCCGCCGTTTGGTGAGTTTCGTACTCAGTTATTTAGGCAAGATTTTTTTTGGTTTTTTTCCTTTTTTTTATTTTTTACAAGTTTAAATTCAGGTTTAGAACATTCTCTTATAGTTTTTGTGTGTGTTGTACCTTTGATGGTAAGCGTTTTCCTTGGATACAGGTTCTCCCGTTTTGTTGGGTTTCCTGGGCACCTTTGGAAAAGGTGCAGACCTGGTGACCAAGTCAAGTTTTTGCACTCCTACGTAGCCGGGAATCCAGTCAGAAGGGGTCATAATTTGTCTTTGGGGAGAAATTAGTCTGCTTTTGGTTAGTTTAAGGCTCCAAGACTGGGTTCCTTATTCATAGGTCTATATTGTCTATTCTTTCCTTCTCTTATAGTTAGTTGTCTTTAATTGACAAGCACTCGGGACGAACGCATCACGTTAATTGGAGTGCCTGTGTGACTAAGATTAAGTCGGAAGATAAGGGTCTCCTATCCCAGCGCCCACGCTTTGGACTCGGTCCGTCGTGTTTATCTGTTTTTGTCAGCCCTCTGTCTTTGTGTCATATTTTGTATTGTTTTAAGAATAATTTCATTATTTCATCCCATTGTGAAAAAAGGGATGAGATGCTTGATAGTTGTTTTCCAGTAAAATTTTGAAAACAAAGGTTTAGACTTGATCAAATAGAGTCCCCGCTCACGGTACACACGCATGCGCGCATGCACACCCAGACACACCTGATAATTTGCCCTGTACACGTATTGATCGTCGCTGCAGGGCGTTGACCCTGTTTGTCTCAGACGACCGGATCCACCTCTGGACACCCTGGAGGTCTGTCACGTCTACCCCTCCCATCTTCTGGAATTGACGACGTGGGACCGTGACTCCTTCGACGCTGCTGTTCTGGCTGATCCGTGTGGCCCTGGATGTGGGACAATTTAGAAGTGACCGTGCGTCGCAGGAAACTTGGAGAGACTTGGGTGATGTCTAAGTGTATTCGTGTTTGTGTTGTGTTGCCATGGGCGTGGGACTGTAATAGGGAGTGAATTACGAGCAGGTTGGCATGGATGATGAGGAAAATGGTGACGTCTGGCTGTTTTGGAGTGACTGAGTGAAAAAATGGTTGTGATTGCTTTGGTGGTGTGAAGGTTTTTGACCTGTCTTGAATCTTATTAGTCTGTCTCTCCCCTATCGTTCTTCTTTCATTATGAAATTCTTTAATTAGTTGGGCTGGTAGTGGGAGTCCCGGGGGGAGGGGAGGATTTGCTTTTCTATGGGCTTTTTGGGTTATTTTTTTTCCGTAGCTACTTAGAACTGATAGGTACTTTCCCCTCTTCTTTACCCTTCTATTCTTACTTGGTCTCTTCTCTGTCTTCAGTCTTCTTGGCTAGGCATCTCTCCCCATATGGAATGAATGAGTACTGTCGATTTATAATCAATAAACTGTTATTGTCTTTGTAAATCCTTGGGTGGTTCTGGTTGAGTGAGTGTTGGGGGTGTTTGCTTTCAGTTATGCCAGTGTCGAATTTCCCCCTTTGTCTTCCCTTCCTTACAAGGTACTTAACCTTGACAGGAACCATTTTAGTTTAATTTCTTTCATTTGTTTACTTTTTTGGATACTTGCTCCCAATCTATGAAACACCTTAATTTATTTCCCATTTTGTAAAGGAGCTAATATCAAAGATGGTTATTTTTCCATGTAGAAGATCTTCTATCCTTTTTAACTCCGGATATCATTTGCAGTGCCTTGTTCTTGGATTATAGTTTTTTGTTATTTAATATTTGTACTTCTAAATAACTTTTATTGATGATATAGCACATATAATCCAGATAATTTACTGTAATTATCATATTTTTTCAGAAAACATTTTGTAATCGAGAAACTTTCATCTTCATTGACAACATCTTTAACTAGGCATATCTGCTTTGCTATCCAGTTTTTTAAAATTCATGAACTCATTACAAAACTCTGAACTTATCATTACAAAATAACGGCTCTGCTAAATACCTCATACGAATTAATCAATTTTACCGGATCTTTCCAAAACTCATTACTTTTTTAACGAGAATTTTTAAGGTCCGTAAACATCAAATAAATCTATTTCTGGGCACATAGCACTTAATATCTTTTTCCATTTTGGATATGTCATATATACTTTTTTTACCCAGGTCATTTTTAGGGCTTGTATATATTCTCTAAGTGAGGTACATCTTACCTCCATGTTCGACAGCATGTACTGCATGGTTTCTTTTTGATCTTGTCAGTTTTTTTTTTTTAATTCCATATGAATTCAAAAAACATAGTTTCTGAAGCTGGTTTATTTCGTTTTCGGAAGGGTTTCGTAACAGAATCCACAGGTATATGTGTTTTGAAGTGTACATATACGGTTTGACCAAATTCTGACAAACTGTTTGACTTCATTAAATTTATCTGCTGTGTTCATTTTCTGTCATTTTTTACATATCGTCTGTGAACCAAATTCCTAATATTTTATATTGGGGTGGGTTCCATTTCATTTTTCCTTTTGGGCAGATACTGACATTTTGAATTCTTTAGACTCCCTAGTCATACATTTACAGTTTTTTTTTCATAATTCAGTTTCAGTCTGAAAAGCTTTAAAACTCTGTAAAACTCTGAGTCTCTAAAAACTTTTCATATGACATCTATCTCTTCTAATGTAAATACGGTGTCGTCTGCGAACTGGGTAATTTTAAAAACGTTATCGAGTATTGTAATGCCNCTCCTGCCACAGTAGCTAGTCCTCTTGCTCTCTGGTGTTAGTGGTTTGGCCCTGTGTAAGGATCCTCTTATGCTTATTTAAAAAAAAAAAATTCTTCGTACTTTTGTGATCTTTGGTAAAAGGGAGTATCCCCTTTTTTTTTTTTTTTTTTTAAGCCTTTTCGATTTCATGTGCATAGCTCTTTTGAATAAAAATGCCTGTTACTGGTAGTTAGGTGTTTTTTCGGTTCATGCCGTGTGTGTGTGTATGAATTGGTGTGGGAGGAATAAAGCTGTCAGTGGTGTGTATGGATAGAAACACTAATTAGGTTAAAGGTGTGTTTTTCCACTGTGCCTCTGTTGCTTTAGCTTTTCCCCCTCCCCACCTTCACTCCTATCGGCACCCCAGGTAGAGTGGAGACCTTGTTTGACCCAGTCGCCTACCGCCTCCGCATTCCGTCTCTTTTCTGCACGTGTTTTTCGGGTTTAGTGACAGGTCGCTGCATCTTTTCCGCTTCTCATCGGTGTGGCACGCGTGCTGCTGTCTGGGAACAGGTGTAAGGTCGTGAGGTTATTGACCCGACTAGCGGTCCGTTTTTGTTTCTGTCGCCGTCGTTTGTGTAATGTTAGTCCTTTACTGATAGCGAATCATATTGTCAGTTCGTGGCAATTCTCGGTTTTTCAGTGGACAGTTCGTCTTTCAAGCCCAAGTTTAAGATTGTGCTTCCGACACTTTTCGGGCGTTAGTTTTTTGTCGCGTTTTCTTTTTGTATTTAGTTTAAAAAAAAAAAAAATGATTGCTTTACTTCCCTTCTTGCATGCCAGCTGTCAGTAGAGGTATAGAGCGGTGATTTCCAGTCAGGCTGGTTGGCCTACTTTGAGTGTTTGAAGGAAGTTGTTTTCACCTGTAGGTAGCAGTTTTATTCATTGTGGTTTGGCAGGCGAGATCGTGGCCTGACTTGGATAACTTTGAGAGTTTTCGCGTTTTTTTTTTTTTAGATGTCGGTTGGATATAGTTGATTGATTATTCGATTATATCATTTTCACTTACGGTGTTAGAAGTTTGGCACTTTCGATCAGTTGCATTTATCCTTGAACACACACCCACATTTGGGGTTGTGGGTGGTGTACCGATTTACTGGTGATACTTAGGTTGTGGTGTTACCATTTCAGTGTCGTAACTATACCTGGCAAAGAGGCACTTGGTTTCGCCTTTGATCTCTTTTCGCTCTGTGCTGTTGGGTGCACATTGATTTTATACTCGGGTGTCGTATTTGTTTGTCCGTGCTTACTTTTCGTGCCCCAGGGAAGGGCACTTTTCACTTTGTCGTTTTGTGGCTGTAGTGGGTCTGCTATGCTTAGCTGTGAGATCCTTCAGCTTTGTTTGAACTTATTTGGACATTGATTTGTTTAGTGATTTGAAGTCTCCACACTTTATTGGTTTTCATCTCTCCTGGTGTGTAGGAGGGTCAAGGTGACTTAACTGTAGGTATTCCATTGCCAGCGTGATTGAACGTGTTTGTCTTTTCTATTTTGTTTTAGGCTAATCTTATTCCATTGTCTACAGCTGTGGCATATCGAAGGATTGTAGCCCTTTGATGGATAGCCTTGTGTTCAATTACCTTGTGGTTTTTCTTCCCCATTTTCTTTTGTGACATTGCGGTGTGCATTCTTCGAGCTTTGCAATGGCAGAAGGGGAGGATCGCAGAATGACCCGACCTCGTGTGGCGATGGGTGTGCTACCAGGCATGGCCACACCTGTGGACCGCCGCACAACTCAGGTCACCACTGGTCCCTCTACCCAAGTTGTTTTCTCGCCGCGGGTGGTACTCAGACACCTGTGACTACTTCCCCTTCAGTCATCGTTGACAGGTCCCCTCCTGGATCGCCGTCCCTTCGCGGGCCACCTCTACCGACCTCACATCGCCGCCCAGTTCACCATCCTATCAAGAAGCTTCGTTATGGGCCCTCGCCTGTTCCTCCTCGTTTTCCAGGGCCTGCACCTCCAGATCCCTTTGTCGTTATGAGGATGGAGAAAGAAGAGAGGAAGCTAAGGAGAGGATTTTCCAGGCAAGACTCGAGGAGGAGAGAAATAAAATCCATGCAGAATTTCTGGAACAACTATCTGTCCACACGGAAGGAGAGACTCATGATCTGTCGCAGATTTCTGGAACTCCTCGACGTGTCATAGGGAACGCGCAGACACTCGAACAACCGCCGTTGGCTCCACCTAAGCTCCGCATGCCAGTGTATCATGCGAGTGAATCTATAGACACGTACATTGAACACTTCGAGATTGTAGCGGAGGCTTACCAGATGTCGGACGAGAAAAAGGCCTTCTACCTGATGGGAACTTAACTGGAAAGGCCAAGAAGCATTTACGGATATCCCACGCGGTGCCAGTACACTGAACTGAAGGCTGCCCTTCGTCGTAGGCTACATATGACTCCAGAGTCATACCGGAAGCAATTCCATACCATGAAGAAGTCATCTGATGAGACCTTCCATCAGTTTGGAGAGCGCCTTCGACGTACGATGGACTACTGGTTAGAGGCATCAGAGATGAGCATGAAGGACTGTTTTCTTACAGAACAGCTTATGAATTCAGTGTCCACTGAGCTTCGTTATAAGTTGGGCGAGACTCGTCCCAAGACGTTCGTCAAAGCCATTAAGGTTGCTGAAACCTTTGCCGATGCCAGGCGCCACTTCAAAACCCCTAAGTTTGGAGGCCTAACGAAACCTACAGAGCTGGAGGGGAAAGAGTCCAAGCTAACTTCGTCCATGGAAGATGCAAAATCGGGTCAAACAACAAAGTCTCGTAATGGATCCAGGGTCTGCTTTCGGTGCGAGGAGAAGGGACATATAGCGAGAAATTGTCCCACATGGGGCAAAAAGTCTAAGCAAAATGTTTCCCGGGCCAGTGTTGCTTTCGGAGAGATCGAGGTGACCACACCAACATGCCCCACGTTTCCCTCAGTCGTGTGTGGCAAGGTGGTTGAAGCAATTAGAGACTCCGGTGCTACCGCCGTGTTCGTGGACCAGCGGCTAGTTCCTGAGGATGTTCCCCGCGGCCAAGACTTCCAGGTTACAGGAGTTGAGTCATCAGGCGACTCGTCCCACAGTACTGGTGGAAGTTTCAACTCCTTACTTCAAGGGTAAGGTGTGGACTGTAGCTCTTCATCAACCTGCCTATTCCCTTCTTATTGGCAACACCATCAGGTTTGAAAACGGAGAGGACAGTCAGTTTCTACAGAGCTCCCCCCGGAAGTAGTTGTAGCAGCTGTTACACGTTCTCAGGCCCAGAAGGAAAAGGAAGCTTTAAAGCCCCTCTTGAAACCCTTGTCCTCACATGACACTGTATCTTTAGACCCAGGTGCTGTGCTGAACTTACAAAGGACGGATCCAACCCTGAATACTGTGTGAGAGTTAGTGGGCAAGCCCCCAAAGACGTTTCACAACGGTTCGTCCCAGTTTGTAAAACGTCGTGGCCTGATACATAGGCGTTACACTACGCCTACTATGACTTCCTCTCAGCTGGTTGTGCCCAAGGCTCTTCGAAATACTGTGCTGCGGTTGGGCCATGATACACCCATGGCCGGTCACCTTGGTGCACGCCGGACTCTCGAACGAGTCCAACATGACTTTTACTGGCCAGGTATAACACAGGATGTCAGGAAATATTGCCGCACATGTGATATCTGCCAGAGAACTACTCCAAAGGGCCGCAATGTTAGAGTCCCCCTCGGATCTGTACCTCTTGTCACTACGCCTTTCAGCAAAGTCGGAGTCGACTTGATTGGACCAATTAGCCCACCTTCAGACAGGGGTCACAGATATGTATTGGTCATGGTGGACTATGCGACACGGTATCCGGAGGCTACCCCTCTCAAGAAAATCGACGCCGTAACTGTTGCGGATGCACTCTGGGAGATGTGGACCCGGACAGGTGTCCCTGACCAGGTGCTTTCAGATCAGGGGACCCAGTTCCTTTCGGAAGTAATGTCCGAAGTGTACAAGCTCCTTCGTATACATCGGGAGACCACCACCCCGTATCACGCTCAGGCCAACGGGTTGGTCGAACGGTTCAATGGCACCCTCAAGCAGATGCTTCGCAAAACTAGCGCAGGAACAACCTAGAGAGTGGGATCGATTTATTCCAGGGCTACTGTTTGCGTATCGGGAAGTCCCTCAGAGAGCCTTGGTTTTTCTCCGTTTTGAGCTCCTGTATGGGCGAACTGTCAAGGGCCCCATGTCCATGCTCCGAAATCAGTGGACCCAAGAAGCTACTCCTGATGAACCGCAGACGCAAGCCGAGTATGTGCTTGAACTGAAAGAACGGATCACCTCCACCTGCGAGCTGGCTCAACAAAATCTTGCACAAGCGCAGAAGCGATACAAGAGCTTCTACGACCGGAAAAATCCCATCAAAAATGGTTCGAGCCAGGTGATGAGGTTCTCCTGCTGCTTCTGTCGTTGCACCATAACAAGTTGCAATTGTCTTGGCAGGGTCCCTTTAAAGTGTTAGAACGCATTGGAGATTGGGATTACCTTATCCAGATCAGGGGGAAGAAAAAGCTCGTTCATGCGAATCTGCTCAAAAAGTACGAAAGAAGAGAGGACTGCCACGCCGGTTTCGCCCCTGTTGTGATTGAGGAAGGGAATGAGTTTCCCCAACTGACGTTTGACATTCCATGTGTCTCCACTCAACAAGAAGAGACTGGAAGGATGTCAAGGTCGCAGGAGGCCTTTCAACAGACCAGACAGAAGAAGTGAGGAAACTGTGAGGAGTATCAGACATTCTTTCTGATGTTCCACTCCGTTGCAACTTGGGGGTTTGTCCACTTGAGTTGACACAAGAAGAGCCAATTCAGGTAAAACAATGCCCGTTGCCCCATTCCCAAATGGACGTCGTCAAGAAAGAGGTGCAGTCCATGTTACAGATGGACGTCATTGAAAGATGCAGTTCCCCTTATTCTTCCCCAATTCTTTTGGTCAAGAAACCGGATGGGAGAATGAGGCTCTGTTTTGACTTTCGGCGCCTGAATAAAGTGTTAAAGTTTGATTCAGAAACCCATGCCAGACGTCGACGAAATTTTTGCCCAGCTGGCCAGTGCCCAATACTTCACTAGACTGGATCTTGCAAAAGGCTACTGGCAAATCCCAATGAGACCTGAAGACATGGACAAAACTGCCTTCACCACTCCAGAAGGACAACAATTCCGTTTTAAAGTCATGCCTTTTGGACTCAAAATGGCAGGAGCAGTTTTTTTAGTCACATCATGCGACTGATGTTGGGACCATTGGACATGAAAGAGGCCCATAACTTTATCGACGATTTGCTCTTGGCTTCTAGGGATTGGACAAGTCATCTGGGATCACTCAGGGCTCTGTTTGAGCGTCTGCGCCAAGTGCAACTGGCGGCCCGTCCTACCAAGTGTCTGATAGGTGAAGCAGAGATTTCCTTCCTAGGCCACGTGATTGGGCGCGGATACATGCTGCCTGAGCAGGACAAGGTACAGAAGATTCAGGATGCTCTACCTCCAAAAACCAAAAAGGAGCTAAGGTCCTTCATAGGGCTTGTCGGTTATTACAGGAAGTTTATTCCCCACTTTGCAGATATGGCCAAACCCCTTTCCGACAAGACTGGAGCTAAGAGCCAGAGACTTTGAAATGGGATTCCAAAGACATAGAAGCATTTGAGTCACTCAAAACTGCCTTGATCCAGCAGCCTGTCCTTCAGTTGGCTGATCCAACGAAACCCTATGTCCTTAGGACTGACGCATCGAGCACAGGCTTGGGAGCAGTTCTACTTCAAGACCAGGGGAGAGGCCTACTGCCAGTTGCCTACGCCAGTAAAAAGTTGGTAGGAGCTGAACTGAAATACCATACTATCGAGCAAGAGTGTCTTGCTGTGGTTCGGGCAACTCGGCGCTTCTACCCATACCTATACGGACGAGAATTTGTCCTAGAAACCGATCATCACCCTCTGGCCTACCTCCATCGCATCCACCCAGTTAGTCGTCGCCTCATGGGCTGGGCCATTGAGCTCCAGAGTTTAAAGTTCACATTTCAACATATTCCTGGTAAAAAACATGTCGAAGCTGACTACCTCAGTTGGATGTCATGAGAAAAATTTTCTGTCTAGAAGAGCAGTTTCGTCTTATTGACAAGGACGAGGGATTTTTTACAATTATGTATATTTGGCAGTAAGATACCCTTAGTATAAATAATTTGCTTCACTTTTACCTGGTAGGTTGCGGGGGCTGCAGCAAACTGTGCCTCGGTGGCACAGTCTTTTTCAGTGGGGGGTATTGTCACGGACGGTCGCCAGCCTACTCAGCCTTGCTTTAGCAGTGTGAAACCACCCTTAGCAGTGTCTGCTGGTTTCACACGAGACTGTCACCATTTGGCTGTTAGTGGAAGGGCTTGGCGTGCTGTCCGTAAGTGTATTTTTTTTTTTTTCTTTTCTGCATCCCCCACTGCATTTTTCTTTTCCACTTCTTTGTATTGGGTGACAGGAGTGTGGCTGAGCGGTTTTTGTGCTGCCTGCACGTGTTTTTCGTTATGTTTTTTTGTGTCAGTACAGTTTAACTCTGGCGGAGAGGTGGTGTTCACCGGTTCAGGGTTGGAGGAAGGAGGCAAGAGAGTGAAGTGGCACTCTGATGATTTCAACGTTGAGTCGAGTGGGATCACTGTCCCAGTGCAGTGGGGATCATTTTTGTCTGCTTCGGTGCAGATCAGCGGCTGGTCCTTAACCTTTTGGGTTGGAGGAAACCGCTGTTTTTGGGGGAATCTCTATTCCCAACCTGGCACTGGTCGCCCCAGACCGGTTTCCCTTGGTGGGGAATCTCTATTCCCAACCACTGGCACATCTTCCCTTTGGTCGCCCCAGACCCGTTTCCCTTGGTGGGGAACGGCTGAACAGCCCCTGGGTTCTTCGCTGGGCCAGGAGCTGACCAGCATATCTACCTCTTCATCTCCCCCTTTCACCCGCCGTTTTGGTGAGTTTCGTACTCAGTTATTTAGGCAAGATTTTTTTTTTTTTTTTTTCCTTTTTTTTTTTTTTACAAGTTTAAATTCATGTTTAGAACATTCTCTTATAGTTTTTTGTGTGTTGTTACCTTTGCTGGTAGCGTTTTCCTTGGATACAGGTCTCCCCCGTTTTGTTTAGATTTCCTGGGCACCTTTGGAAAAGGTGCAGACCTTGGTGACCAAGTCAAGTTTTTGCACTCCTACGTAGCCGGGAATCCAGTCAGAAGGGGTCATAATTTGTCTTTGGGGAGAAATTAGTCTGCTTTTGGTTAGTTTAAGGCTCCAAGACTGGGTTCCTTATTCATAGGTCTATATTGTCTATTCTTTCCTTCTCTTATAGTTAGTTGTCTTTAATTGACAAGCACTCGGGACGAACGCATCACGTTAATTGGAGTGCCTGTGTGACTAAGATTAAGTCGGAAGATAAGGGTCTCCTATATCCCAGCGCCCACGCTTTGGACTCGGTCCCGTCGTGTTTATCTGTTTTTGTCAGCCCTCTGTCTTTGTGTCATATTTTGTATTGTTTTAAGAATAATTTCATTATTTCATCCCATTGTGAAAAAAGGGATGAGATGCTTGATAGTTTGTTTTCCAGTAAAATTTTGAAAACAAATGGTTAGACTTGATCAAATAGAGTCCCCGCTCACGGTACACACGCATGCGCGCATGCACACCCAGACACACCCTGATAATTTGCCCTGTACACGTATTGATCGTCGCTGCAGGGCGTTGACCCTGTTTTGTCTCAGACGACCGGATCCACCTCTGGACACCCCTGGAGGTCTGTCACGTCTACCCCTCCCATCTTCTGGAATTGACGACGTGGGACCGTGACTCCTTCGACGCTGCTGTTCTGGCTGATCCGTGTGGCCCTGGATGTGGGACAATTTAGAAGTGACCGTGCGTCGCAGGAACTTGGAGAGACTTGGGTGATGTCTAAGTGTATTCGTGTTTGTGTTGTGTTGCCATGGGCGTGGGACTGTAATAGGGAGTGAATTACGAGCAGGTTGGCATGGATGATGAGGAAATGGTGAAGTCTGGCTGTTTTGGAGTGACTGAGTGAAAATGGTTGTGATTGCTTTGGTGGTGTGAAGGTTTTTTGACCTGTCTTGAATCTTATTTAGTCTGTCTCTCCCCTATCGTTCTTCTTTCATTATGAAATTCTTTAATTAGTTGGGCTGGTAGTGGGAGTCCCGGGGGGAGGGAGGATTTGCTTTTTTTCTGTGGGCTTTTGGGTTATTTTGTTCCGTAGCTAACTTAGAACTGATAGGTACTTTCCCCTCTTCTTTACCCTTCTATTCTTACTTGGTCTCTCCTCTGTCTTCAGTCTTCTTTGGCTAGGCATCTCTCCCCCCCATATGGAATGAATGAGTACTGTCGATTTATAATTAATAAACTGTTATTGTCTTTGTAAATCCTTGGGTGGTCTGGTTGAGTGAGTGTTTGGGTGTTTGCTTTCAGTTATTGCCAGTGTCGACTTTTCCCCTTTGTCTTTCCCCCTCCTTACAAGGTACTTAACCTTGACAGGAACCATTTTAGTTTAATTTCTTTCATTTGTTTTACTTTTTTGGATACTTGCTCCCAATCTATGAAACACCTTAATTTATTTTCCCATTTTGTAAAGGAGCTAATATCAAAGATGGTTATTTTTTCCATGTAGATCTTCTATCCTTTTTTAACTGATATCATTTGCAGTGCCTTTGTTCTTGGATTATAGTTTTTGTTATTTTAATATTTGTACTTCTTAAATAACTTTTTATTGATGATATATCACATATAAATCCAGATAATTTACTGTAATTATCATATTTTTCAGAAAACATTTTGTAATCGAGAAAACTTTCATCTTCATTGACAACATCTTTAACTAGGCATATCTGCTTTGCTATCCAGTTTTTAAAATTCATGACTTCATTACAAACTCTGAACTTATCATTACAAAATAACGGCTCTGCTAATACCTCATACGAATTAATCAATTTTACCGGATCTTTCCAAAACTCATTACTTTTTTAACGAGAATTTTTTAAGGTCCGTAAACATCAAATAAATCTATTTCTGGGCACATAGCACTTAATATCTTTTTCCATTTTGGATATGTCATATATACTTTTTTTTACCCAGGTCATTTTTAGGGCTTGTATATATTCTCTAAGTGAGGTACATCTTACCTCCATGTTCGACAGCATGTACTGCATGTTTTCTTTTTGATCTTGTCAGTTTTTTTTTTTTTTATTCCATATGAATTCAAAACATAGTTTCTGAAGCTGGTTTATTTCGTTTTCGGAAGGGTTTCGTAACAGAATCCACAGGTATATGTGTTTTGAAGTGTACATATACGGTTTGACCAAATTCTGAACAACTGTTTGACTTCATTAAATTTATCTGCTGTGTTCATTTCTGTCATTTTTTACATATCGTCTGTGAACCAAATTCCTAATATTTATATTTGGGTGGGTTCCCATTCATTTTCCTTTTGGGCAGATACTGACATTTTGAATTCTTTAGACTCCCTAGTCATACATTTACAGTTTTTTTTTTTTTCATAATTCAGTTAAGTCCTGAAAAAGCTTTAAACTCTGTAAGAGTCTCTAAAAAACTTTTCATTTGACATTCTATCTCTTTCTAATGTAAATACGGTGTCGTCTGCGAACTGGGTAATTTTAAAAACCGTATCGAGTATTGTAATGCCCTTTATTCTCTCGTCTTCCCCGACTTTACATGCTAAAATTTCTGCATACAAAAGACATAAATATGGTGAAATGTGATCGCCCTGACGGCACCCTTTTTTGTATTTCAAAACCCTGAAATACTTTCCCGTTCACAATCACAAAAGATTTTATGTTTTCATAAAATGTTGAAACCTAGCAACATATATTCCCCCAAACCCAAACGCTTTAACTACCTTCTTCATATATGACCAGTTTATCGAATCAAACACCTTCTCATAGTCGACTGATACTAGTAAGCCAGGTAAAGAATGTTTTTCAAAGTAAAACATTAAGTCATGCATTGTTCTTATATTTTCTCCAATATCGATATATGTTAAAGCCTGTTTGATCGTCATTAATTAAATGAGGTAGAACAGTCTTAATTCTATTAGCAATACATGTGGCACCTATTTTGCATGAAACATTTAACAATGAAATTGGTCTCCAGATTCTTAAAAACTCTCTTGGTTTGTCTGCATTTGGTAGCACGTGATTATTCTTTCTCTTTGAGACACTGACATCTCTTTGTTTATAAAACCTCGTTTAAAGATCTGATTACAAACTCTGTAATTTGTGTCCAAAAGAACTTATCAAAACTGACTGTCATTCCATCTGTGCCAGGGCTTTTGTCATTCTGCAGGTTCCTCAGGGCTTCTGATGCTTCTTGGATAGTAATCAGTTCTCTAATTGTTCTGATTCATCTTTATTTAACTGTGGTAGGTTTAGAATATATTGTTTATATCGATATCGATTACGTCTCTTTTCTTATACGAAGGCTCGTAGTATGATCTGGTCACTTCTAGCATTTCATCTGTTTCTGACGACACATTTCCATGATCTGTCACTGATTTCACTATCTGTTTACTAATAGAATGTCTTTTTTTTTCTGGATTACAAAAATGCTTTGTTATGTTTTCACCCCGTGAAACCCATCTTGCTTTGGATCTAAGAATGATTCCATCTACTTCTGTTTTTCGTGGGTCTTTCCCTTTCTAAGTCCTGTATTTCCTTTTCTAAGCAATTTTCTATGTTCGTTTGTTCTCTTTTCTTTTTAATACTAAATGCAATTGCTTTTGATCTTATTTCCATAATCAGAACTTCTAGAAATAAACTATCACTTATTGTAAATTGTATTTCCACGTGATTGACATCCTTAAGAAGTGAGGCGTTAAATTTCCCAGAATGTTTTTTTTCTATTCGGTATTCAAACCTATACTTAGTTTGATTAAAGAATGGTCACTCCTGTATCCCCAAAGGATTTCTGCGTTTCTTATATTACCAGTAAGAGTGTCTGATATCAAAAAGAAATCTAAACGACTTTGCTGTATAGAGTTGGGTCTTCTCCAGGTGTATCTTACAATTTCAGGATTTAATTCTCTCCAAATATCAACCAATTCTAGTTCGGTTATCATATCTAAGACCGTTTGCCTGGCTTTTGCATTATTAATACATTTATAATTATGATAGTACCAGGCTGTGATTCATCACCAAATTCAGCGCCAATTACAATGTTGGAACTGCCAGTCTCTTTAATTTTTGTTTGAATTTCCTCGAAAAAAAAAAGTGGGATTATCGGAGTTTGGTCCATAAATATTTACTTGTACGATTTCTGTGTCTAGTGTGTTAAGTATAAGTTTAATTTTTTTTTATCTTAAAATCAAAATTATTATTAGCAAAATAGCAATTCCCCTTGACCTCGAATTATTAGATGCAAACACACACTCATAGCCCCATTCTGCTCGTGTTTGTTTTTCTATACTTTTTGTAAAGTGGGTATCCTGTAGAAAATAAACTGAATACTGTTTTTGCTTAAGAAACTGAAAGACGTCCCTTCTTTTTTTTTGAAGTTCCTTAACCCCTGACAGTTTAAAGAGGATATTCTTAAGTTACTCATTCTTATTAATTTGTATTAATACATGATCACTGCAACCTGCTTCTTTGAAAGCAGAATGATATCCGCAAATACCCTTTATTTCTCTCGACAAGCAAAAGTACACATGTAAAACACATTTCCAAACATGAAAACATTCAATTGCTAAAAAAAAAAAATCTATACGAAGATGAAAAAAGCAGTTGAAGACCACATTTGGTGTACAAAATGTGGTACAGCGTCAAAAATATTTACACACGTAAGTTACAAAGCAACAATTTTTTCGTTTGTCATGAAATGCTGCGAAGAAATTAGTATACCACTCGTTCATATATATGCGGCGAGTATGCTATGTGTTCGTGTGGGTGTGATATCACCCCGTAGACTAGGTGATCGTATGATATCACAGGATTTTTGTTTGGTACTTTGACACCACTGTCATTGATTGAATTATCGTTGTGCCCAATGCACTTTGTGGGGTAATAGTAACGCATGTCTCAGCCACCGATGGATTTTATAAATGTATTTTATATGATTTTTATGTTTCGATGTGATTTTTATCACCGTATTGTTTGAAACTCACATTTCACAAGTTTCTAGTTTAAGGTCGTCTTTTGATATGTATTCAGCTGGATTTCTGTTTGACACCCTGAACGCTTCCATTATAGGTTCTGTTACTGGTGCCATCAGTGTGGTTTTGTAAAAAGCATGCTTCAGCAATCAGTACATTTCATGAACATATTTGAAAGTTGTTTGTTTGTTTTCTTTGGTTTTTTTTTTGTTGTGTTACAACAAAACTGCTATTGCTTTCATGGTAAAAACTTTTTTGTGCGTGTCACCCTGTGCAAGCCTAGTCGAAACGCGCGTGTGTATCAACATGGGTAACATGTTATATGAGGTAAATCGGGCATTGATCTTTCAATGTATACAGCAAGCAGCACTTTTTTTCTCGATCACCATGTGCATGTCTCAACCATTAACGTGTGTTTCGGTTTCATGATCTCCTACCCGCTTGACGTGTGCAGTGTATATTTTTTTTTGTATCAATGTATGTTTCATTTATTTATTGGCCGCCTGTTGGTTTCCTCTCTCTCTCTCTCTCTCTCTTGTGTGTGTGTGTGTGTGTGTGTGTGTGTGTGTGTGTGTGTGTGTGTGTGTGTTCTTTCAGTCGCTGGCATTTGTACAGTATTGGCACTCCTGCGTTTCAGTCTTTAGTAATGTTACACACGTTCTCTCTCTCTCTCTCTCTCTCTCTCTCTCTCTCTCTCTCTCTCTCTCTCTCTCTCTCTCTCTCTCTCTCTCTCTCTCTCTCTCTCTCTCTCTCTCACAAACACACATTTCCTCTCCTGTCTGCCTCTCTCTTTTTCTTTTCCATTATGCGCGCGCACACACACTTGCACACACGCATAGGCACATATACATGCAAGCATACATGCACGCACATGCGTGGGCACGCATGCGTACGCACGGGTGCGTACACAGACACATATACGCACGCGCGAGCGTACGCACGCACCTCAGACTTTTTTTTTTTTAATGCTAATCAATGAGAATGAGATGATAAAGATGATGCCACGGATTTCACTTCCGGTTTGAGACTGCATGACGGGGCTGTACTCTATGCTTACTTTCATAATATATCTCGGCGTCAACCAGGCCCGAGAGATACAGGCACCTGCAGTGTTGGTCAGGAAAATTGAGCAACGCTCTCAGAGACGCATCCATTAAGTGGGTGAATTAGAGTGTGTGGTCCCAGTCTTCCCAACTGAGTCCGTAGTGAAGTCAACTCCAGGTACGACCCGATCGGGGCAGAAAACTCCCACGTGACTCTGATGGGAATCGAACCTACTACCTACCAGCCGGGAGTCTGCGACGCTTACCACTTCGCCATGGCGGCTGATGGAGTTTGTGTTGTTTGTCGTACTGTGTCTTGTTCTGTCAGTCGACCTCACGAACCTAATCTATAATTCACCTGAACAGACCAGACCCGTGGTTACCGCTGAGGCTTTGTTGGAACTACGCCATAGAACCCGGGCCTGTTCAGCCTAGGCACGGCCCCCTGCCGCCAGCTGTTCTATAAACATCATGACACTGATTAAACCCATGTCCCCCTTCATCATCCCTTCTCTCCCTGCAACATCATGACACTGATTAAACCATGTCCCCCTTCATCATCCCTTCTCTCCCTGCAACATCATGACACTGATTAAACCCATGTCCCCCTTCATCATCATCCTTCTCTCCCTGCAACATCATGACACTGATTAAACCCATGTCCCCCTTCATCATCCCTTCTCTCCCTGCAACATCATGACACTGATTAAACCCATGTCCCCCTTCATCATCCCTCTCTCCCTGCAACATCATGACACTGATTAAACCCATGTCCCCCTTCATCATCCCTTCTCTCCCTGCAACATCATGACACTGATTAAACCCTTGTCCCCCCACCCTTCTGTTCCTGCAACACACGTGACCGCCTTGGCCCCACACAACATGTCGAGATCTGTTACATCCGAAAGAGAAAGGTGAGATGGAATGGAAAAGGGAGTGGGGCAGGAAAGGCGAAGGAGGGGGAGGGGAGGGGAGATGGGCGGGCGTGGTGGTAGTGGTAGAGTGCAGCAGAAAGGGGAAAGGGGTCTTTTAAACCATGTTGTTTACAGCCTACCACAAAGACGTCATGGACGCGGCTAGCCAGTTGGAAGGACTAGCCAGGATGGATGTGGGTAACTGCAGGGGAGAGAAGTCCTGGTGATCCAGTGCCATACTCTGAGAAAGCCAACTTTGTGTCAGCACGTAGTGACATTGTGGGCATCAAAGCAACGCCATAGTCACAGACAGTCCACTGTGAGAATCAAGGCACATGCCATAGTCACGGGTTGTCCCCTGTGGACTTTAAGATACACGTCATAGTGACACACTGTCCCCTGTGGACATTAAGGTACACGTCATAGTGACACACTGTCCACTGTGGACATTAAGGTACAGCCATAGTCACGGGCTGTCCCCTGTGGACATTAAGGTACACGCCATAGTCACACACTGTCCCCTGTGGACATTAAGATGGTCATAGTGACACACTGTCCACTGTGGACATAGTCAGCCATAGTCACACTGTCCCCTGTGGACATTAAGGTACACGCCATAGTCACACACTGTCCACTGTGGACATTAAGGTACAGCCATAGTCACACACTGTCCACTGTGGACATTCAGGTACACACGCCATAGTCACACACTGTCCACTGTGGACATTAAGGTACACGCCATAGTCACACACTGTCCACTGTGGACATTAAGGTACACGCCATAGTCACACACTGTCCACTGTGGACATTAAGGTACAGCCATAGTCACACACTGTCCACTGTGGACATTAAGGTACACGCCATAGTCACAGACTGTCCACAGTGGACATTAAGGTACACGCCATAGTCCATGCACTGTCCACTGTGGACATTAAGGTACAGCCATAGTCACACACTGTCCACTGTGGACATTAAGGTACAGCCATAGTCACACACTGTCCACTGTGGACATTGAGGTACAGCCATAGTCACACACTGTCCACTGTGGACATTAAGGTACACGCCATAGTCACAGACTGTCCACAGTGGACATTAAGGTACACGCCATAGTCATACACTGTCCACTGTGGACATTAAGGTACACGCCATAGTCACACACTGTCCACTGTGGACATTAAGGTACACGCCATAGTCACACACTGTCCACTGTGGACATTAAGGTACAGCCATGGTCACACACTGTCCACTGTGGACTTTAAGGTACAGCCATAGTCACAGACTGTCCACAGTGGACATTAAGGTACACGCCATAGCCATGCACTGTCCACTGTGGACATTAAGGTACACGCCATAGTCACACACTGTCCACTGTGGACATTAAGGTACACGCCATAGTCACACACTGTCCACTGTGGACATTAAGGTACACGCCATAGTCACACACTGTCCACAGTGGACATTAAGGTACACGCCATAGTCACACACTGTCCACAGTGGACATTAAGGTACACGCCATAGTCATACACTGTCCACTGTGGACATTCAGGTACACGCCATAGTCACACACTGTCCACTGTGGACATTAAGGTACACGCCATAGTCACACACTGTCCGCTGTGGACATTCAGGTACAACCATAGTCACACACTGTCCACTGTGGACATTAAGGTACAGCCATAGTCACACACTGTGGACAGGTGGTTGCAGCCCATTCCTTTTTGTGGACAGATGGATGGAGCCCATTCCTTCTTTGTGGACAGATGGATGGAGCCCATTCCTTCTTTGTGTAGATCCGTATGAAAGGACGGATCCAGGACCTGCTGTTCTAACGTAAACATTGCAAGACAGGGTATTTCCTAACTTTTTCGTAAAAGGTTTGGGAGAAATACTGCATGGTTTTCAAAGAAAAAAAAATCACGGTTATTAGATTATTGATCTATGTACGTTATCAGGTGTATTGATCTATATTGATCTATACGTTCGGTGGTTCTGTCTCTGCAGAATCTACGAGTTCTTCAGCAGTAATGGTCTCTGGATGCACCTGTACTCTATTCAAAAGTACCATCGAACAAATCTTTAGCCTGCGTACCTTTTGCGAACAACACTTCAACACCCAAAGGGAGTTCTACGACATCTTCATCGACTTCAAAATCGTGTTTGGCAGGTTCTGGCACAAATCATTACTGGCCAAAATGAAAAAATGTAATGTAATATCAGGCAAAATCTACTCAATGCTACTCAGTGACTGCGCTCTAAAGCATGTGTTTGGTATGACCCTGTAACAAGATCCAGTGCCCTTGCTTAAACAATCCTCCCAGGAACAGTTGGAGGAAGGGAGGAGGGGCAGAGAAAAATGTGGGACTGACAATAATGCAGAACAGACCGGGAAATAGTTTGCAGAGACCGACGCCATGGCACATAAATGACGGAACTGGAGGGCTCTGGTGAATTCTTCTGCAGTGTGGCCTTCAGTGACTCCCTGCAGAGAGAAGAAGAGGAGGAGGGAGGAGGAAGTGAATAAGGGGGAGGAGGAGGAAGAGGGAGGAGGAGGAGAAGAAGAAGAGGGAGGAGGAAGAAGAAGAAAAAGAAAAGAGGAGGAGGAGGAGGAGGAAGAGGGGGAGGAGGAGGAGAAGAAAGAAGAAAAAGGGGAGGAGAGAAGTAGGAGGAGGGAGTAGGAGTAGGAGAGGAGGAGCAGCAGAGTAGGAACAGGAGGAGGAGAAGACGAAGAAGAACATCAAGAACAAGAACAAGAACAAGAAGATCAAGAAAAGAAGGATTACAATACGAATCCAGCGAGCTAAATAACATTCATGATGAGGGGGAATGTGCGTGTGGGAGTGGTGTGGTGTGGTGGTATTCATTTAGTCATTATACATTGATTATTGAACTAGAAACCTACAACCATCAACAAGTGTAGCTGACATAATGAGCATTCGGCCAGGTACGACCCGTTTTGATGTCTAGAAATAAATTTCGGGTCGTAGAATTTGACTGAGATACAGTGAACTGTTGGAGCATGGTGGAAGTCTGCGGTCTCCAAAGTGCTCTGTTAGTGTCCTTTGTGTCTGTGATATTTCTACTGCACAGAAGAACAGAGTCAGTGACATGCAGATGTAAAGCTGTCATCCACCAAAATGACAAGGCAGAAGCGGATAACCATGGGAGAGAGTAGAGACAGTGAAGTGAGCCACAATGACGTCAGCAGAACCACACTTTCAAACAGGCAGTGACAATGCCAATGATGTATATGCTGGGTGCTACTGGCAGCCCAACTTGCCATACCTGACTGTGCACTCGGTCCTCTACAACAGAGCTAAGTAGACATCTCTAGAACAACCATAAAAAGAAAATCCACAACGGATGCTACTTATATCTTGATGTCACTGTCTTGCCCTTTCCCCGTGCTGCCCTTTGTTGGCTGTACTGGAAGCCACTGGGTTTGGTTCTTCCTCCGTTAGTGGTACGTAGATCGCAGAATAAAAGTTGGTATATTTCAGTGACTGGACATAGATGGACTCACGCAGCCAAGCCGAGTTCTCTGAAAATCGACGATAGACAGTCCATAGTAATGGTACTGTGCACAGATGCTACCAGCGAAGGGATGTACACTTCACACTTTAATGCCCTCTTATCCATCCCTATTGGCCCCATCTCCGGCTCCATGCCTAGCCCTCACCGCACCCCCACTCCACCCCCACCCACCACACATCCTCCGCTCAACGCTTCAAATTCTATCCACACTTTATCTTTTTTAACTCATGAATCTTTGCCGACTTATTGTCATAAGAAAGGTGGAGACGGGGTAGTTTGCCTGCACTTCTTTTATCCCACCACTTACATGTTGAGAGAGAGACAGACAGACACAGACACACACACACACACACACACACACACACACACACACACACAACACACCAACAGGTAGATAGACAGACAGATGGTCAGACAGATGACAGACAGACAGACAAGAGTGACATGAATACGAAGCAAAGAGAGCAAGCCAGACAGCTGTAGAGTCCGGCTGCTCCAAAAAGGCCAGCGTTTCTCTCTGACAAATCACAGACGCTGAAGAGAGCTGCACAGAAAAGAGAGGTGGGACAGACCGAGGTGTGAGCAAGCGGGGGGCAAGTGGAACGGGGGAGGGCCAGGAAACAAATTAACTTCCACCTGGAAATCAGCACTCGTCGTCGAGGGAAAAGAAGAAAAGGCTTGAAAAAAAACTCAGAAAAACCAGAGTACGGATGAGAAACAAAATGCTCACAAAAATGATCTTTTCAAAGGAACTTATTCTTTAGCAGTCCGTTCTTTGTCATGATAATTTTCCACCATTCCACCGGCGCAAGTTCAAGCTATCGACATTCTTCAACCTACATGACATTCATTCGATTCAAGCATGCATGCAATGGCGCAGAAACTGAATGCGTGCTTCGCGATCAGCTCGGCGTTAAAGAAGCATGATTGGATGCAAAAGTCAAGCTTGCGAGATCGAAAGTTATTAGTATCAAAAGTCACCAGTATCTGTTTGCCTGATACGTTTGTTTGTTTCCCTGATACGTTTTTTTGTTTGCCTAATACGTTTTTTTGTTGTTGTTGCCTGATACGTTGGTTTCTCGTCCTAATACGTTGGTTTCTTGGCCTAATAATACGTTTGTTTGTCATCTCAAATGTTTGTTTATTGGCCTAATACATTTGTTTGTTGGCCTGATATATTTTTTTGTTGGCTTGATACGATTGTTTGATTGTTGGTCTGATACGTTTGTTTGCTGGCCTGATACATTTGTTTGTTGGTTTAATACATTTGTTTGATGGCTTGATACGATCATTTGCTTGTTGGTCTGATTCGTTTGTTTGTCGGCCTGATATATTTGTTTGTCGGCCTAACACATTTGTTTGTTGGTCTGATACATTGTTTTGTTGGCCTGATATATTTGTATGTCGGCCTAACACATTTGTTTGTTGGTCTGATACATTTGTTTGTTGACCTAAATATATTGTTTGTCAGCCTAACACATTTGTTTGTTGGTCTGATACATTTGTTTGTTGGCTTGACACATTTGTTTGCTGGCCTGATACATTTGTTAGTCGACCTGATACATTTTTTTGTTGGCTTGATACGTTTGTTTGTTGGCCTGATACATTTGTTTGTTGGCTTGATACGTTTGTTTGTTGGCCTAATACATTTGTTTGTTGGCCTGATACATTTGTTTCTTGGCCTGATACGTCTGTTTGTTGGCCTGATACATTTGTTTGTTGGCCTGATACGTTTCTTTGTAGGTGTAATACATGGTCTAATTTATTTGTTTGTTGGCCTGATACATTTGTTTGTTGGCCTGATACGTTTATTTGTTGGCCTAATACATGGTCTAATATATTAGTTTCTTTCCTTATACACTCTTTGTCGGCCTAATACATTTATTTGTTGGTCTGATACGTTTCTTTGTTTGGCCTGATACGTTTTGTTTTGTTGGCCTGATACATTTGTTTGTTAGCCTGATACGTTTCTTTGTAGGTGTAATACATGGTCTAATACATTTGTTTGTTGGCCTGATACATTTGTTTGTCGGCCTGGTACATTTGTTTGTTGGCCTAATACATGGTCTTATACATTTGTTTGTTGGCCTGATACATTTGTTTGTTGGCCTGATGCGTTTGTTTGTTGGCCTGATGCGTTTGTTTGTAAGCCTAATAGAGTTGTTTCTTGGCCTAATATATGGTCTAATATATTAGTTTCTTTCATTATACATTCTTTGTCGGCCTAATACGTTGTTTGTTAGTCTGATACGTTTGTTTGTCGGCCTAATACATATCTGAATGAGCAGCAGCGCACTGCATCAGCAGATAGGACGTCGGAAGACCAAGGCCAGGATTTAAATCACAGTGCCAAGGACATCCACGCTGTTGGTTCGGATGAGGAATTTGCAC
Organism: Conus betulinus; assembly: GCA_016801955.1. Classification (NCBI taxonomy): domain Eukaryota; kingdom Metazoa; phylum Mollusca; class Gastropoda; order Neogastropoda; family Conidae; genus Conus; species Conus betulinus. Next base: position 152,002 of record JADBJO010003994.1, on the reverse strand, counting down.
AGGCCCTCGATGCCAGGCGCTGAAACTCAACCTGCCACGAGCAAACGAGACTAAAGATTGGGAGAAACTGGATGCAAAAATCGTCCAAAGACTCGATGCACTGATAGGGAAAAGCACCCTGGAACACAAACTAGCCACATATGGGACATTGTATATGCCACATGTAGAGACGCCTATGGAGCAAAACTACCTAACGAGAAAACACCTCCAAAGAAATCCAGACGCCAAGAAGAGATGGACAAGAACAGGGTTCAAATGAAAAACATCAAGAAACAAATGAAGACCGCACTGCCAGCTGAAAAACAAGGCTTGGAAAAACTCTGGGAAGACCTGAAAGCAAAACACAGCGCCCTCAGCAAAGCGCGGAATCTGCGAGGAAGAGGAGAAGCAGCAAAGAGAAGACACAAGAGCGCTTCTTCAGAGACCCCTTCCAGTTTGCCAGAACTCTGTTTTTGAGCAGCCAAAATCTGGGACCCTAAGTGTGGAGGAAGAAGTTCTTGAGCAGCATCTGAGGAAAAACATACTCTGACTCACAGAGCAAAGCACCACTCGACATTCAAGGCCTGGTGTGGCCAACCAACCCTGAGGAACAGTTCAATGACAAGCCTCCAACGTTGGCGGAAATCAAGAAGGTGGTCGACAAAGCCCAGAGCCAAATCATCACCAGGGCCAAACGGAATACCTTACCAGCTGTACAAGAAATGTCCCAAGGTGCTGGAGTGGCTCCACAGGCTGCTGCAATCAGCTTGGAGAAACCAGAAGATCAGCAGGGCCTGTGGATGACGGCAGATGGTGTGTACATCCCCAGTGAGCAAAACTCAAGTGACATCAGCCAGTTCAGGCCAATATCACTACTGAACATCGAAGGGAAATCTTCTTCTCTGTCATGGCAGCAAGGCTGACCAAGTACCTCATGGAAAACAAGTACTTGGATGTGTCAGTCCAGAAAGGTGGCATCCCAGGCGTGGCTGGCTGTGTGGAACACGCCACAATGATCTGGGACGCAATCCAAAGAGCAAAAACAGAAAAGAGAGACCTGGACGTAGTGTGGCTTGATCTGGCAAACGCATATGATCTGTACCCCATGAGATGATACAGTTGGCTCTTGAGATGTACCATGTGCCAAAGAACATCCGCGCATGCTCAAGAAGTACTTCAATGGCTTCTCAATGCGCTTCTCTACCAAGGAGTACACAACAAATTGGATCAACTTGGAAGTGGGCATTGCAATGGGCTGTGCAATTTCCCCAATACTGTTCGTGTTGGCAATGGAAGTCATCTGAAAGCAGCAACAAGCAATGCAAGACAAACAGACCTTGGCGATGGATACAAGATGCCCCCTCTCAAGGCTTTCATGGATGACACTACAGTGATTTCATCCAGAGAAGACGAGACACGTCATGTGCTGGAGAGGCTGGATGACATAGTTGCCTCATCCAGAATGAAGTTTCAAGCCAAAGAAATCACGGAGTCTCTCACTGAGGAAAGGAAAAGTGGCCCCGAATCTATGGTCTTCAGTGTTGCCAACCAGGCCATTCCAACAGTTTCAGAAGAGCCAGTCAAGAGCCTTGGAAGATGGTATGATGATACGCTGAAAGACACACAAAGAGCAAAAGAAACCAAACAGATGATGGAAGAAGGCTTGGAGACCATTGACCCAGTGTGGGCTCCCTGGCAAATACAAGGTCTGGTGTCTGCAGTTCATGCTGATACCAGTTCACAAGGAATGGCTTGGTGTCCCACCCTGTTTGACTGACATAGCGCTTACTATGTACTATGTACGATGGTACTTATATATATATATATATATATATATATATATATATATATATATATATATATATATATATATATATATAAGTACCATCGGTCCCTGAAAAAGCCTTTTGGCGAACGCTTCGAATAAAAAAAATGAACTCCGTGGGCAGTGTGGAGGACTTATTGTTCATCACTATATATATATATATATATATATATATATATATATATATATATATATATATATATATACCATTTCAGCAACTTACAGAGCAGGTTGGTGTTGCAATGACTGCAAGAAATATTGAATTATAAACAAAGCTTGCTCTTATGTCTTAGACTGAAGAAATAGGGGGAGATAAGCATTCATATCTGCAGTGGTAGATAATTCTGCCTAACTAACAGTATGTGCTTGAGTGGGTGAATGGGGAATAAAAAATGCTTCTCAACATGAGCCTTCAGCAAGGTTATAGTCTCCAAGGGGGAGACAATCTCCAATGGGGAGGAAGCTCAATAACATATAACTCCTGGTCACATACCGGTATTTTGAAAACCTGGTTGTTTCTCCTCAGTGACCGCGGAAAGTGGTAACTTGACTCCTCTGCTTTTTCGGTTTTAAGAAGAATGCTATCCCAGAAAAAAAGGCTGGTGTGCAATACCATAGTATATGTTTGTTGATTTTCAAAAACCAACCAAAAGGTGCCACTAAATTACAATAAACTATTAAATTCCAATGATAAGTAACCGAGCACCATTCCAGCAATTTACAGAGCAGCTTGGTGTTGCAATGACTGCAAGATATATTGAATTATAAACAAAGCTTGCTCTTATGTCTTAGATTGAAGAATAGGGGGAGATAAGCATTCATATCTGCAGTGGTAGATAATTCTGCCTAACTAACAGTATGTGCTTGAGTGGGTGAATGGGAATAATAAATGCTTCTCAACATGAGCCTTCAGCAAGGGGGAGACAATCTCCAATGGGAAGGAAACTCACTAACATATAACTCCTGGTCAGATACTGGTATTCACCCACTCAAGCACCCATGGAGAGGGTAGATGCCATGCCATACGTTGATCCTGTCCTGTCCACACTGTCCCTGCGCGCACCAGTCCCAGAGCTGTCCAGGCGGGTCTGTCGCTTGCTGTCACTGGTCTAGTGCCAGGTACTGGGTTGAGCTCCACGTCCCCACACTGGTGAATTAAATTCCCGAAGAAGAGTAGAAAGAGGAGCACTCCAACCATGACGTAGTCAGCACGGGTTTGGGGCTTCAAAATGGACACCCGCACTGAGGCTACAAATTCAGCATGCTTCAGCGAACTGGCCACACACGGGCGTAAAAGCTAATAACACAGATGGCATACTTCCTAACGAAGGTGCTGGTCAGTCACAAGCACTGTACACCTTACACAAAAAGACAATGACATGATTGTGCAGAGCTCGTAAATCGTGACTTGTCACCTTCCCTCGATAAACACACCCCTCGTGAGAGAGAGAGAGAGAGAGAGAGAGAGAGAGAGAGAGAGAGAGAGAGAGAGAGAGAGAGAGAGAGAGAGAGAGAGAGAGAGAGAGAGAGAGAGAGAGAGAGAGAGAGAGAGAGAGAGAGGAGCGCGCAAACAAACACACATCACGCATGTTCATAAGGGGGAAAAAAAAAAAAATTGGTCAAACCGAGGCACAAAATAGGAAAAAAAAATTATAACCAATTGGAAAGAAGCCCCTACGATAAATAAAGACAGAGCAAACCAAAGCAAAAACGCAAGGAAAAAGCCCACATTGTAACAGAAGCAAAAGAAAACACCGACCACGTGGGAAATCATTTCCAAAACTAAGAGAAGAAGATGAAGTGAAAATCAGACCCCCCAAAGAATGAAGGAATAAAGACTTTTTTTAACAGTTCAAGAGATGAAAGGGAAAGAAGAAGGAACGAGAAAAGAAAGAATGAGAAATGTATATAGAGAGAGAACCCAGAAACACCAGCGAACAGGAAACTTTGGCATTTAAGTGCCCCATAAAACAAGTATGCCCGCATGCGCGAACTCACGAACAGAAGAGAGATAGATAGTCAGATGGATAGACTGACAGACACAGAGAGAGACTCAAAACTCAAGGACCTTTTGCACTCAAGGATAAAAATTTTTTAGGATAAAATTTTTTTAAGCAGTACCTAGTCTTCTAATTTGGCCTTTTAATTCTACAATATTCTACGAAAACGCAAATAAAAAAAACACGCATACATACATATATGAGAGAGAGAGAGAGAGAGAGAGAGAGAGAGAGAGAGAGAGAGAGAGAGAGAGTACTAAAAAGGTCAAGTCACTGAAAAAAATGACAAAATAAAAAACATATAAAACAAACTAAATAAGAGAAGTATTGACAATGAAATAAAAACTAAAATAACAAAACCTATAAAAGATAACACAAACATAAAACATCTGTTCGTTCGACGGACGTGGTAGTGACCACCGGATGGAAACGCTCACTCCGCGAGCAAGCATAGATCGTCAGTAGAGCACTTACCGGGTGGTGTCCTGCGTGTGTTGGATCAGAGCCATTGAACACCACCAGAATGATTTGTCAGCAGTGCAATGTCTCCTCTGGTGGGTTGCCTCTTCACGACTTGCCACTGACATTATCTATGGATTGTCGGTGCCGGGGCTGCGACAGGACAAGCTGGGTGAGGACGCAAGGGGAGAGGACATGAGTGTGTCTGTGCTGCCTCATCTTGTGTGCACAGTAGTGGTTACAGAAGAGGAGACAGCGCGCGCGCGCGCGCGCGCGACACACACACACACACACACACACACACACACACACACCCGCCCGCGCGCAGAAAAACTATGCACACCAAAAGTACACCACTACCACCAACATCGCCAGTTAAAGTCCATGATTTGTGAGTTGAAATCAGTGCTCTTTCAGAGACGACCAAGATCTTTGCTATGATCAGACGACGTGGTACAGTGGTTAGCGTGGCAGACTGCCGGCCAGGTGGGAGGTTCTGGGTTCGCGTCACATCAAAGATGTCTTCAAACGTCATCTGGCTCCTATCCCTGTTGACTATGCTCTGAGCTATATGGGAAGACGGGAACCGCACAGTCAGCTTTCATACACTTCATAGACTAGTCTGAGAATACTTCTCAAATGTCTTGACCACTGCAAGTGTCTGTAGCTCTCGGGCCTGACTGATATCGGTATATGTTATGAAAGGAAGCGTAGTTCACACCCCTGTCAAGCAGTCTTAAACTACAATAAAACTCCATAACATCATCTGTATTATCCTAATTCATTATTATCATTTTTTTTTTTAAAGTCTACAGTTCCTAGGCCTACATGCCCTGTTCTCACGGTGACGTCTTCTCCTCCATGCCTATGGACGCGTCCTGTCAAATCGTCGTGATGGCATGTTTCTAGGACTGTCACTGGAAGGACTAATGGCGCTGTCCTTAGAACACGGCTGCCGCGGTAACAACTGTCACCCTGATGAAAAAGAAGAAAAGAACGGTCATATGGTGACATTTTGTTCCGACACTGCGGCACAGAACGTCAGTCCGATACAGACTCGCCCCGTCAAGTTACATTGCGTACCGGCAACTAACACCATCATGTGTGATCAGGAACGAAGTGAGGCCAATCGGCAATTTACAGCGTCGGTAAGGTCCCAGTGGTCACTTGAGGTATGTGACCAAGGTGTACTAGGTGGTGCAGGGATCAATACCAATCATATTCGAATTTGGATTCTGTATAACAAGAAACTGTCAAAATCCAGTGAAGACATGGCCGAAAGTATGGCAAAGTCGGCACAGGCTCATGCAGCAGTCTCCAGGACCGCCCCTCCCAGGACACTGCCAGGACCCAAGCCCCCTGACAGGGACCTAACGCACTGCCATTAAACTGCATCAGCATTGTCATCATTGTCATCGTCGTTGTCATCATCATCTCTGTCGTCGTCAGTTCAAGAGGCCGTCGTTAGCATGCACGCACAATCAGGGATGTCAAAGGCTAGACTTTTGTACAACAACACCGCCACCCTCACTATCATCATCAGCTGGTCAATCGTCCAAACTGTTACTGTCACTGGCAATTAGATTACAGGCGTTGGTGATCCCCACGATCTCTCTCGGTGGCCTTGTATCCCTTACAACAAAAAGTGGCATGTCAGACCTCACTCAAACTGATACATTCTCACATGGCGACACTTGGTCCGCAGTGGACGCAAGTATGTGACCTGCAGGCGCAAATGCAACCCAGGTATAGGGGTGACATTTTGTACTGCAGCGTTCATTCATGGCGGCGTTCTGTACCAGGGTGTCATGCTGTTCCGCAACAAAGGTACAGAACAGAAAGTCACCGGTTTAGATTACTATAACTATAAACATAATAACAATCCTAAAGCGCAAGAGCAAGTAGAAAAAATGGCGGACAGTCTAGATTTAACTGACATCTGGCGTGAATTTGATCCAGAATTACGCATTACTGGAGGAGAACTAATCCATGTCAACAGGGTCTGTTACCGTCACTGGCGATTAGATTATAGGCGTTGATTTTTTTCTTTTTTCAGACTGGCTTTGCAGTTACGCTATAGACGCTGATATCTTACCAGGATATCGATCTGATCTCTACTTAATTACAGTAACTTTAGAACAATATAGAGAGATAGAGAATTTATTGTGAAAATTCAACTTCGCTATTAAAAGACACTAAAATAAAAGAAGTAAACCAGGTAATCCAAATGGATATCAAGGAATATGCAGCACTTCGTTATTATTGTTGCAGGTAAGCCTAAATTCCTAAACCAGAAGTCCACTTTGTTATATCTGATTAATCTAACTTTTTTTCTGAATACACTGCTTGTGAAAATTACAGACAAAACTATTTCATATGCAACGATGAAGAAACCGAAGGACGCAGAAAAACAGAAAGATCTAAAAAGTAATATTCATTTACTGGAGAAGAAAATAGTGTTATAGGAACAAGAAAGGCTTGAACTTGAAAAAAAAAAAAAAAACAGACAAGATTTAATTAGTCTTCAGGAAAAGAAAATGGAGGGTGCCTTGTTGCGTTTAAGGGGGAGATGGGTCGCAGAAGGGGAAAAAATAACGAAACATTTTTGTGGACTTAAAAGCAGTAAGAATAATCAGAATATAAACATACTACTTTAAAATTGATGATAATGGTGAAATTACTCAGGAAATTAATAACTTTTACAGAAAATTGTATTCTAAAAAAATGTAGACTTGCGAAATAATTGATTTAGTAGAAGACTTGCCAACGTTAACTGAGAATCAGATAACGTCTTTAGAGGGTAAAATTACTTTAGAAGAAACAGATATTGCTCCTAAAGATGTGTCAAATATGAACAGTCCTTGGGCTGCTCTCTCTCTCTCTCTCTCTCTCTCTCTCTCTCTCTCTCTCTCTTTTTACCTTTCATATTTCTTTTCGCAGTCCTACACGTTTCTCGAAATCTTCGGTACGTTTCAGATCATTTCATGCTTTGTTCTCTAGCATGTCTACTGTCTCTCTTGTTCTTTTCAATTTTTCAAATAAAAAAACAACAAACACCCAAAGCATTTTATAGTTAAGCGCTTTCGGTTTTAGCAAACCTTCCTCAACTGACCATGGAAGTCGGCGTCAAAACTAGTTGACGTAATGTGTGTTTTTACGTCATTAATCCCCCCCCCCCCCCCCCCCCCTCTCATTACTGTACGATAAATAGTGATGCCTGGGTGAAGTCTCAATGTGTGGGATTACTTGGTTTCACGTGAACAATCTGCCCTGGGAACTTTGCCCTTCGCTGAACCAACTAATCCCACACATTGAGACCAAAAGGGTAGTTGGTCTTCAACTTGTGTCTCCACATCCTCTCTCTGTCTTTTCTTTTCTGTGTATCTGTGGTCTTTATGAGTTCTTTTTCAATTTTCTTATCGATCGTGTACTGTTTCTACTTTAGCGTGTCGCTCGGACAGTAACGTTTCTTTCTAGAACTTTCATTTTACTATGGCACTGTCAAAGTTTTCGTATGGACAAGTATTTTTACTGAAGTTTAGTTGTGATTGCTATTCTTGTTCTTGTTCTCTCTCTCTCTCTCTCTCTCTCTCTCTCTCTCTCTCTCTCTCTCTCTCTCTGTGTGTGTGTGTGTGTGTGTGTGTGTGTGTGTGTGGTCTACCTTAACGTAGGATGTCACTGAGGGGAAGAAACATTCACAGACGCGCCGCCAGTCTTTTGTAGTAGTGATGGTGGCACTGACACAAATGCAATAGCTCGAGCGCTCTCTAAGGAAAGCCTCCACCCACATTCACACCCACCCACTGATGCCTCCTCTAACTACCTCCAGCCTTCCCAAACCCTACATCTCTGTCCACCCACAAACCCTTTCTGTCCTCTTAATACCAGGAACCCTCATCTCTCGCCACCCCCACCCCCACCCCCACATCCCCATTTCCCTCCTCATCCCGTTGCCCATCCCACGCACACGAGCTATCATCACAGATTCTGCCTACTGCTGTCCTCCCCTCCTCCTCCTAACCCTTCGTGTCCCATGCCACCCCCGGGCAGCCTGCTGATGATAATATCTTTTCTGCCATATGAAACTATCTTCCCTACAGCCCTGAGCCCGCTCAGTCTGTCTCCCCTCTATCTGTCTGTCTCTCCCCCCCCCCACCCCTCGCCTCTGTCTACCCCCCCCCCCCCCCCCCCCCCTTCTACCTATGTATCTATCTATCAATTTCTGTCTGTATCTTTTTTTTCGCCTCTCTCTCTCTCTCTCTCTCTCTCTCTCTCTCTCTCTCTCTTTATTCGCCCTCCTCCTTCTCTCTCTCTCTCTTCTCCTCTCTTTCTCTCTGTCCCCCTCTATCTCTGTCTGTCTCCCTCTGTCCTCTCTCTGTCTGCCCCTCTGTCCTCTGTCTCTCTGTCTCTCTCTCTCTCTCTCTCTTTCTCTCCTCTCTCTCTCTCTCTCTCTCTCTCTCTGTGTCTCTCTCTGTGTGTGTGTGTGTGTGTGTGTGTGTGTGTGTGTGTGTGTGTGTGTGTGTGTGTGTTGTGTGTGTCATTTCACGCTAATCATGTGCACAATCAAATATGAATGTGCACAGCGATCTAGGACACTATCACCTCTCTCTCTCTCTCTCTCTCTCTCTCTCTCTCTCTCTCTCTCTCTCTCTCTCTCTCTCTCTCTCTCTCTCTCTCTCCTTTTTTTAATGTTTTTTTGTGTGTATTTGCGCAATCAATTACGAATCTGCTCTGTAGTTCTGCACAATATTAAGGAGTGCTACAATGCCTGCAAGTTTTGAAGCCTTGCGAATAAGATATAGGTCGTTCTGTGGACTTAATTTTCTTTGTGGCTCGAAAGAAAATGGTATATCATCATCATCATCATCATCATCATCATCATCATCATCATCATCATCATCATCATCATCATTATCATCACCATCGTCCTCATTATCATCATCATCGTAACAATGATGATTATAATTATAACATGATCATGATAATAGTGATGACGACGACGACGACGACGACAACAACGATGATGATGATGATGATGATGATGATGATGATGATATGATGATGACTGTACGCATATCTAGTGCTGTATGAAACCCTGCTTTTCATAAAATTTTCTAGAAACACACACACACACACACACACACACACACACACACACACACACACACACACACACACACACACACACACACACACACACACACACACACACACACACACACACACACACACACACACA
>JADBJO010003994.1:132500-137500 GCA_016801955.1 Conus betulinus | reverse complement strand
CCGGGCACACACACAGCAGGCAGAGAACCAACAACACCTTGCCAACGGCCCAGGACACTGGGCACACACAGCAGGCAGAGGACCGGCAACACCTTGCCAACGGCCCAGGACACCAGGCACACACACACAGCAGGCAGGAAAGGACCAACAACACCTTTCCAACGGCCCAGGACACCGGGCACACACTCAGCAGGCAGAGGACCGACAACACACTTGCCAACGGCCCAGGACACTGGGCACACACAGCAGGCAGAGAACCAACAACACCTTGCTAACGGCCCAGGACATTGGGCGCACACACAGCAGGCAGAAAAGGACCAACAACACCTTGCAACAACAGCAGGCAGAAAAGGGCACAACAGCCTAGAACCAGGGCCAGGGTCAGCACGTCAATTCCACGTGGACCAGAAGTCCTTCAGTTGTCGTCTGTGCAAGATCCACCCTGCCCCCTCCCTTTCTTCACCATCCCACCCACCACCTCTCATCCACCCAAACGCACACTCATCTCCTAACACAGCAAAACTAAAAAAGCAAAGTAGATATGAAAGAATCTGCACAAAAACGTCCTCACCAGGTCTCTTCCATATGACAGGGACTAGTTCCACACACGCTGCACGTGTTCCGCTTCTTGATGATTCCATTGAATGAACAAAATGAACTGGAAACGCTTAGGTCTTTACTATCACTGAGGGTCACCGCTAGAAATGTACAGGGCGAACATAGAAAAAAATCGCCTGGGACTAACGATCTAAAATCGAAGATCTGTATCAATACAGACGAACATACAATAATGCGTTCAACGTTTTAGGTTGCAGCAAACAAATCACGACCCTTGACAGTGGAAGAGAAAGAATAGGTTCTATTGTATATACAGAGTTTGTATGCGAAGGAAGCTGAATAGTGCTGTGTTGTATATACAGAGTTTGTATGAGAAGGAAACGGAATAGTGCTGTGTTGTATATACAGAGTTTGTATGGGAAGGAAACGGAATAGTGCTGTGTTGTATATACAGAGTTTGTGTGGGGGCCAAGGAAACGGAATAGTGCTGTGTTGTATATACAGAGTTTTTTATGGGAAGGAAACGGAATAGTGCTGTGTGTATATACAGAGTTTGTATGGGAAGGAAACGGAATAGTGCTGTGTTGTATATACAGAGTTTGTATGGGAAGGAAACGGAATAGTGCTGTGTTGTATATACAGGCTTGTATGGGAAGGAAACGGAATAGTGCTGTGTTGTTTAGTGTACAGAGTTTCTGTATGGAAGGAAACTGACTTCTTACGAACACCGACGAACGACTTGACGATGTGACGTGACCATCACATGACAAAACTAGCCAATGGGCTCAGGACGCGGAATTGCCATGGGCGCGACCATCCCGAGGCCCCAGACCGCTTGTCAGCAACAGTGCAGGGGGACGTGCGAAGAATGACGACGTTCCAACGGCGTTTGATCTTGCACATCCGATCGGTCAATATGTTAATTGGCCCAGACGCCATGATGATTAAGAACCTGGGGCGATAATTAATAGAAATGTCGTTGCCGACGACGGGATGTCCTGTCTACAAAAAATAATAGACTGGACGAGACGCGTAATTCAATGCAGGCACTGCACTGAAGTAGTCATCATCCCATATCCAATATCCAGTAGAGCTTTCACACTCACACAATCTCTCTCTCTCTCTCTCTCTCTCTCTCTCTCTCTCTCTCTCTCTCTCTCTCTGTGTGTGTGTGTGTGTGTGTGTGTGTGTGTGTGTGTGTGTGTGTGTGTGTGTGTGTGTGTGTGTGTGTTAAAATGAGCCAACCGCCTAAAAATAACCTGATCAACAATGATTTCCCAGTTACATCTTAGTGCTTCTTATGTTCGTGTCGAAATGGAAATCAACTTGAAGTTTCTTGAACTGGGAAAAAAAACCCGGTAAAGTTGCTGCCCCTTCAGGGTACTTGGTACCAGAGATGTCTCACCGCGCGACGTAAAATCCCTAATGGTGATGGGGAGATTCATCTGACCCTCAGGGAAATGGAGTGATCCAACTGGGGTATCTGCTCACACGGTGAAGTATTTGTTGTTGAGGACATTTGGTCTTACCCCTCCCCTGTCTTGGTCAGTAAACCGAGACTGAGAACTTGTTATCTACCCTTGTTTCCCTCTCTGTACAGTTGACTGGAGAACTTGTTAACTATCTTTTTACACTTTCTGTACAGTTGACTGGAGAACTTGTTACCTACCTTGTTTCCCTGTCTGTACAGTTGACTGGAGAACTTGTTACCTACCTTGTTTCCCTCTCTGTACAGTTGACTGGAGAACTTGTTACCTACCTTGTTTCCCTTTCTGTACAGTTGACTGGAGAACTTGTTAACTATCTTTTTTCACTTTCTGTACAGTTGACTGGAGAACTTGTTACCTACCTTGTTTCCCTGTCTGTACAGTTGCTGTTATACGTGTGGTGTTCTGTTCTCTCTCAGTGTTGTCCCATCCATGCCACTCATTCCGACTTCCCCACTCATCGCCACATCCATGTTCGCTCTGTCGCCGTCCGGGACACGGGTTGACGATGAGCCATTACTACATCAGCTCCTGTGAACTCCCCCAGAGAGAAGATGCTGAACTGAGAGGAATGGCGTTTAGTCGTGCTTGTCGTCATCTACCACCATCAACTATTGCCCCCCCCCCCCCCCCCCCTTGCCCCCTCCGCCGCCCCCGTCCCCATCTACTGACAGCGATTTAGCCAAGTCGCTGAGCCAGTGTGAGTGAGCCAACAACCCCCCCCCCCCCCCCCCCCCCCCCCCCCCCTCTCTTCCTCTTCTCTCCGGAGGAAGCCACCCCTTTCATTCATGTACTCGTTCACACAGAATGGCAAATCAGTCAGAAGGTCTTCAGATATGGATGGCATCAACGTCGAGAAAAGAAAAGAAAATGAATTACAAAAGTAATGGCAGCATTAACAGCCGTAGTAGCAGACACAGATGAAGTAGAATCAACAGCAGTAGCAGCAGTAGGGTCACCACAGGAAGAATAAAAGAGATGAAGGCTGCTGCTGTTCTTTCCTGATGATGGATGATGGAGAACGGCGTGGTGTTGGGATTCTCTGTTGGACTCCGACAACCCGGCACACTGCTGGCGCCGCTACTTCCTGGTCATTAGGCCTGCTGCTGCCAGGACTTGAGCTGTGGTTACTGCTGCCAGGACTTGAGCTGTGGTTACTGCTGCCAGGACTTGAGCTGTGGTTACTGCTGCCACGACCACGACGGCCGCCACTGCTGGCATGGCGACCACTGCCATTATTCCTGCTACCACTGGAACTGCTAGGTTTTCAGTTAGCTTTCATCGTGGCCCTTTCGCTGAAATCATTGCTGCGACGACTGCCTCCACTACAGCTAAGATTACTTCTGTTACAACTACTACCACTGCTGCTGCTGTTGTTCATGATGGTGATGATCTTGGTGACCATGACGATGACGATGACAAGTTTAGGATGACGATGATGATGGTGATGATGATTGCGGTGGTTGTCTGGTGATGCTGATATTTGTGGCGGTGATGATGATATTTGTGGCGGTGATGATAAAGACGATGACGATGACGACGAATCGTGATGATGGTGGTGACAGTGGTGGAGGTGATAATAATGATGATGATGACGATGATGGTGGCGAAGATGATGATGATGGTGACAGCGATGTTGATGATCCGAACAATGACGGCAGCGATAACGACCGAGAATGACGACATCGATGGAACTGATATTACTCCCTCCGTTGTCCTTGTGTCTACTGATAATGCCCTCCCTCCGCTGTCCTTATTTCTACTGTGTCTGCTGACTGTCCCCTCCACTGTCCTTGTGTCTGCTGATACTGTCCCCTCCACTGTCCTTGTCCTTGTGTCTGCTGATACTGTCCCCCTCCACTGTCCTTGTGTCTTGTCCCCTCCACTGTCTGTGTCTACTGTCCCCTCCACTGCTGTCCTTACTGTCCCCTCCTTGTGTCTAATGATACTGTCCCCTCTGTCTGATGATACTGTCCCTCCACTGTCCTTGTGTCTGCTGATACTGTCCCCTCCCCTGTCCTTGTGTCTACTGATACTGTCCCCTCCGCTGTCCTTGTGTCTACTGATACTGTCCCTCCTCCCTCTCTGTCCTCCACTGTCCTTGTGTCTACTGATACTGTCCCCTGTGTCTGCTGACTTGTCCTTGTGTCTGCTGATACTGTCCCCTCCCCTCCGCTGTCCTTGTGTCTACTGATACTGTCCCCTCCACTGTCCTTGTGTCTACTGATACTGTCCCCTCCGCTGTCCTCCTTTCCTTGCTGTCTGCTGATACTGTCCCCTCCTCTGTCCTGTCTGCTGATACTGTCCCCCTCCCTGTCCTCCTGATACTGTCCCCTCCACTGTGTCTACTGATACTGTCCCCTCCGCTGTCCTTGTCTGCTGATACTGTCCCCTTCCACTGTCCCTGTCCCCTTCCTCTGTCCTTGTGTCTGCTGATACTGTCCCCTCCCCTGTCCTTGTGTCTGCTGATACTGTCCCCTCCCCTGTCCTTGTGTCTGTGTCTACTGATACTGTGTCCCTACTGTCCCCCTCCACTGTCCTTGTGTACTGTCTGATACTGTCCCCTTCACCGCCCTTATTTCTACTGATACTGTCCCCTCCGCTGTCCTTGTGTCTGCTGATACTGTCCCCTTCACTGTCCTTATTTCTACTGATACCACCCCCTCCGCTGTCCTTGTGTCTGCTGATACTGTCCCCTCCGCTGTCCTTGTGTCTGCTGATACTGTCCCCTCCGCTGTCCTTGTGTTTCTACTGATACCACCCCCTCCGCTGTCCTTGTGTCTGCTGATACTGTCCCCTCCGCTGTCCTTGTGTCTGCTGATACTGTCCCCTCCGCCTTGTGTCTGCTGATACTGTCCCCCTTGTGTCTGCTGATACTGTCCCCTCCGCTGTCCTTGTGTCTGCTGATACTGTCCCCTCCACTGTCCTTGTGTCTGCTGATACCACCCCTCCGCT
>JADBJO010003994.1:92500-127500 GCA_016801955.1 Conus betulinus | reverse complement strand
AGCCACGTTCACACTACATTTTGCCCAGCTGCTCCGATTTTTTTTTTCTTTTAATTTTTTTTTTTTTTCATTTTTCGTCTTTTTCTTCCCCCCATCACTAGATTAAAGAACTGTGATTTCCCCCTGATCCCCTTTTTTCTTTCTGACCCATGATGCCTTTGTTGCGATTTTCCTCCATCCCTTGTCACTTCCAACCTCCTCCCCCCTCCCACCCCTCCTTCCTTCCCTTTCCTCCCTTCTCACCCACCCCATTCCTGTCTTGTTCCTCCCCATTTTATACTACTCTCCCCCTCATCCGCCTCTCCTCATTCTGTCCCCCATCAAACCCAAAACCCTGCACCATCCAACTCCCCCCCACCCCCACCCCCACCCTCTCTCTCTCTCCATTCTTCTTTAGTTGTTTCTTTATTGGATTATTTTATGTCCAGATAACATGTAATACAGGTAATAGAGGTGACCTAATCTTTGATCAAAGAGTGATCCAAGTTGATCAGTATGTCAGCATGGATAAAGTTTTTTTGTTGAACCAGTCACATGGACATTTTCAGACTTCAGGTTCAAGTCCCATGTTTATAGTCCAGCCGACTGCCGCGGTGGGATGGGTAGGGATAGCGGCCAGGGGGGTGAGGAGAGGGGAGGGGGGGGGGGGGGGGGGGGGGACAATGCCGTCTCAGTTCCCAAAAAGGAATGAAAGAAAAGAGTCGACAGCACCAGAAAGACAGCCTATTTGGAGAACTGATCCTCTCTTCTGTAGGTGAGGCTGCACTCAGGAACAATGCTGTTCAACAACCTCCAGTGTCAGACTGGGGACCTGGTAGTAGTACAGCCTCTGGCACAAAAAAAAAACTGGTTCTGCATCGGCCCGTGCAACACTGCAACTAGAGGGAAGAACACAAGGCTTCATTGTCTTCATCGCTCACCAGGCAGTCAACGGAAGAAGGACCACCATGGAAGGCAGTCATTGGTATGGTGGTATATCTACAGTCAACAGAAGGACCACCATGGAAGGCAGTCATTGGTATGGTGGCTATGCTTACAGTCTACAGAAGGACCATCATGAAGGCAGTCATTGGTGGTGGTATGTCTACAGTCTACAGAAGGACCACCATGAAGGCAGTCATTGGTATGGTGGTGGTATGCTTACAGTCTACAGAAGGACCACCATGGAAGGCAGTCATTGGTATGGTGGTATGTCTACAGTCTACAGAAGGACCACCATTGAAGGCAGTCATTGGTATGGTGGTACTCTACAGTCTACAGAAGGACCACCATGGAAGGCAGTCAATGGTGGTATGTCTACAGTCTACAGAAGGACTGCAGTCTACAGAAGGACTACAGTCTACGGAAGGACTACCATGGAAGGCTATCACGGTATGGTGGCTATGCCTACAGTCTACAAAAGGACTACCATGGAAGACTATCATGGTATGGTGGCTATGTCTACAGTCTACGGAAGGACTACCATGGAAGGCTATCACGGTATGGTGGCCATGTCTACAGTCTACAGAAGGACTACCATGGAAGGCTATCATGGCATGGTGGCTATGTCTACAGTCTACAGAAGGACTACCAGGGAAGGCTATCATGGTATGGTGGCTATGTCTACAGTCTACAGAAGGACTACCAGGGAAGGCTATCAAGGTATGGTGGCTATGTCTACAGTCTACGGAAGGACCACCACCATGGAAGGCTATCATGGTATGGTGGTATGTCTACAGTCTACGGAAGGAGGACTACCATGGAAGGCTATCGTGGTATGGTGGCTATGTCTACAGTCTACGGAAGGACTACCATGGAAGGCTATCATGGTATGGTGGTATGTCTACAGTCTACGGAAGGACTACCATGGAAGGCTATCAAGGTATTGTGGTATGTCTACAGTCTACGGAAGAAGGACTACCATTGAAGGCTATCCTGGTATGGTGGCCATGTCTACAGTCTACGGAAGGACCACCATGGAAGGCTATCATGGTATGGTGGTATGTCTACAGTCTACAGAATGACTACCAGGAAGGCTATCATGGTATGGTCGTTATGTCTACAGTCAGTCTACGGAAGGACTACCAGGGAAGGCTATCATGGTATGGTGGCTATGTCTACAGTCTACGGAAGTAGGACTACCATGGAAGGCTATCATGGTATGGGGGCTATGTCTACAGTCTACGGAAGGACCACGAGGGAAGGCTATCATGGTATGGTGGTATGTCTACAGTCTACAGGACTACCATGGAAGGCTATCCTGGTATGGTGGCTACCTACAGTCTACGAAGGCATGGAAGGCTATCATGGTATGGGCTATGTCTACAGTCTACTGAAGGACTACCATGGAAGGCTATCATGGTATGGTGGCTATGTCTACAGTCTACGGAAGGAGGACTACCATGGAAGGCTATCATGGTATGGTGGCTGTGTCTACAGTCTACGGAAGGACTACCATGGAAGGCTAACATGGTATGGTGGCTATGTCTACAGTCTACGGAAGAAGATTACCATGGACGGCTTTCTGGTATGGCGGCTATGTCTACAGTCTACGGAAGAAGGACTACCATGGAAGGCTATCATGGTATGGTGGCCATGTCTACAGTCTACAGAAGGACCAAAATGGAAGGCTATCATGGAATGGTGGTATGTCTACAGTCTACGGAAGGACCACCATGGAAGGCTATCATGGTATGGTGGTATGTCTACAGTCTACGGAAGAAGATTACCATGGAAAGCTATCATGTTATGGTGGTATGTCTACAGTCTACGGAAGAAGGACCACCATGGACGGCTATCATGGTATGGGCGGCTATGTCTACAGTCTACGGAAGAAGGACTACCATGGAAGGCTATCATGGTATGGTGGCCATATCTACAGTCTACGGAAGGACCAAAATGGAAGGCTATCATGGTATTGTGATATGTCTACAGTCTACAGAAGGACTACCATGGAAGGCTGTCATGGTATGGTGGCTATGTCTACAGACTACAGAAGAAGGACTACCATGGAAGGCTGTCATGGTATGGTGGCTATGTCTCTACAGTCTACGGAAGGACTACCATGGAAGGCTATCATGGTATTGTGGTATGACTACTGTCTACGGAAGGACTACCATGGAAGGCTATCATGGTATGGTGGTATCTATAGTCTAGTCTACGGAAGGACCACCATGGAAGGCTATCATGGTAAGGTGGTATGTCTACAGTCTACGGAAGAAGGATTACCATGGATGGCTATCAAGGTATTGTGGTATGTCTGCAGTCTACGGAAGAAGGACCACCATGGAAGGCTATCAAGGTATTGTGGTATGTCTACAGTCTACGGAAGAAGGACCACCATGGAAGGCTATCAAGGTATTGTGGTATGTCTACACAGTCTACGGAAGAAAGACCACCATGGAAGGCTATCAAGGTATTGTGGTATGTCTACAGTCTACGGAAGGACCACCATGGAAGGGCTATCATGGTATGGTGGCTATGTCTATAGTCTACGGACAGAAGAAGGATCAAGGTACCATGGAAGGAAGGCTATCAAGGTATGGGTATGTCTATGTCTACAGTCTACAGTAGGACCACATGGTATGGTGGCATGGAAGGCTATCATGGTATGGTGGCTATGTCTACAGTCTACGGAAGAAGGACTACCATGGATGGCTATCATGGTAATGTGGTAAGTCTACAGTCTACGGAAGAAGGATTACCATGGAAGGCTATCATGGTATGGTGGCTATGTCTAAAGTCTACGGAGGGACCACCATGGAAGGTTATCATGGTGTTGTGGTATGTCAACAGTCTAAGGAAGGAGGACTACCATGGAAGGCAGTCATTGGTATGGTGGTATGTCTACAGTCTACGGAAGGACCACCATGGAAGGCTCTCATGGTATGGTGGTATGTCTACAGTCTACGGAAGGAGGACTACCATGGAAAGCTATCATGGTATGGTGGCCATGTCTACAGTCTACGGAAGGACCACCATGCAAGGCTATCATGGTATGGTGGTATGTCTACAGTCTACGGAAGGAAGGACTACCATGGAAGGCTAACATGGTATGGTGGCTGTCTGCAGTCTACGGAAGAAGGATTACCATGGATGGCTATCATGGTATGGTGGCCATGTCTACAGTCTACGGAAGAAGGATTACCATGGAAGGCTATCATGGTATGGTGGCTATGTCTACAGCGTACGGAAGAAGGACCACCAGGGAAGGCTATCGTGGTATGGTGGTATGTCTACAGTCTACAGAAGGACTACCATGGAAGGCTATCATGGCATGGTGGCTATCTCTACAGTCTACGGAAGGGCCACCATGGAAGGCTATCATGGTATGGTGGCTATGTCTACAGTCTACGGAAGACCACCATGGAAGGCTTTCCTGGTATGGTGGCTATGTCTACAGTCTACGGAAGAAGGACTACTACCATGGAAGGTTATCCTGGTATGGTGGCTATGTCTACACAGTCTACGGAAGAAGGACCACCATGGAAGGTTATCCTGGTATGGTGGCTATGTCTACAGTCTACGGAAGAAGGACCACCATGGAAGGTTATCCTGGTATGGTGGCTATGTCTACAGTCTACGGAAGAAGGACCACCATGGAAGACTATCATGGTATGGTGGCCATGTCTACAGTCTACGGAAGAAGGACCACCATGGAATACTATCATGGTATGGTGGCTATGTCTACAGTCTACGGAAGGGCCACCATGAAAGGCTATCGTGGTATGGTGGCCATGTCTACGGTCTAAGGAAGAAGGACAACTATGGAAGGCTTTCATGGTATGGTAGTATGTCTACAGTCTACAGAAGAAGGATTACCATGGAAGGGTATCATGGTATGGTGGTTATGTCTACAGTCTATGGAAGTAGGACTACCATGGAAGGCTATCATGGTGGTGGTATGTCTACAGTCTACGGAAGTAGGTCTACCATGGAAGGCTATCATGGTATGGTGGTATGTCTACAGTCTACGGAAGGACTACCATGGAAGGCTATCAAGGTATTGTGGTATGTCTACAGTCTATGGAAGGACTACCATGGAAGGCTATCATGGTATTGTGGTATGTCTACAGTCTACGGAAGGACTACCATGGAAGGCTATCATGGTATGGTGGTTATGTCTACAGTCTATGGAAGTAGGACTACCATGGAAGGCTATCATGGTATGGTGGTATGTCTGTCTACAAGTAGGTCTACGGAAGGCTATCATGGTATGGTGGTATGTCTACCATGGGACTAGGAAGGCTATCATGGTATTGGTGGTATGTCTACAGTCTACGGAAGGACTACCATGGAAGGCTATCAAGGTATTGTGGTATGTCTACAGTCTACGGAAGGACTACCATGGAAGGCTATCATGGTATGGTGTTATGTCTACAGTCTACGGAAGAAGGACTACCATGGAAGGCTGTCATGGTACTGTGGTTATGTCTACAGTCTACGGAAGAAGGACTACCAGGGAAGGCTATCGTGGTATTGTGGTATGTCTACAGTCTACGGAAGAAGATTACCATGGAAGGCTATCAGGGTATGGTGGAATGTCTACAGACTGTTGAAGCTCCGCAATGTAATACTGTCAATGATCTTGTAGTCATGTCTGCAGTGAGTCTACTAAAGGAGATCTGTTCTGGCGACTCTCAGAAATGACGTGGTGGTCCTGTAGGCTTGGCTACCTGGGAGCAGTTCTTGGGGTAAAAGATCCTTTGTCTGTGAGGAAATTTTGCTGAAAAGGCAAAGGCCCAACCAGCCCCTTGATGCTGTGCCTTCTGCTGTACATGGACGTTTACCGTGTACTTCAGAATTCAGTGTGTTGCGCTCATTGTTCAGATGGCAACAAACTATGGATTTTTAAGGTTACAAAGTCTCCACTGGTGAGGTTCTTCTCGCTCCTGCTATCAGGGTGACCTCAGTGTTGGTTTTTCTCTGCTCATCATTGTCTAGGATTAATGCGTGTCACGGTCTCCAGAGCACGCAAGTTCTCGGGGACTGTCACTGGATGTTTATGGCAGTGCGCGCGCGCGCGCGTGTGTGTGTGGGTGTGTACGTCTGTGTGTGAGTGTGTAAGTTTGAGTGTATGTGAGGGTATGGGTGTGTTCGTATGGAGATGTGTGTATTTGTGTATTTATGTAAGTGTGTATGTTTGTGTGTGCGCGTGCGCGCACGTATGTGTGTGTGTGTGTGTGTGTGTGTGTGTGTGTGTGTGTGTGTGTGTGTGTGTGTGTGTGTGTGTGCGCGCGCGAGTACACGCGCGCGCGCTTGTGTGTGCGCTTGTGTGTGTATGTGTATGTGTGCGCGCGTATTTTTGTGTGTTGATTATGCTTCTTTGCTTTGAATGAAAAACGTTGGTATTCTGTTCATAACGTTTTCTTAAATGTCAGTACAACTTTGAGTTAATCTGACAATAAATTGGTTTCAGTCTTTCAGTTTATGGCAGCAGTTTCTCTGCAGAGTATGACGTTTCTATGTACTGGATCAATTAAGCAATTATTGTTGATTCAGAGTGGGCTTACAGGCTGTCTTGCGCTGAAACAAAACTGCTAACAATGAACACCATGCAGTGACTGTATCACAGTAAGTGTGCTGTGTCTCCTCTCAGGGGTTGCCTCAACTGGCCTCATATTGTGAACAGAGCCAGACGCAAGGGGTTGCCTCATACTGTGACACAGCCAGACCCAAGGGGTTGCCTCAACTGACCTCATATTGTGACACAGCCAGACCCAAGGGGTTGCCTCAACTGGCCTCATATTGTGACACAGCCAGACCCAAGGGGTTGCCTCAACTGGCCTCATATTGTGATAGAGCCAGACCCCAGGGGTTGCCTCATATACTGTGACAGAGCCAGACCCAAGGGGTTGCCTCAACTGACCTCATACTGTGACAGAGCCAGACCCAAGGGGTTGCCTCAATGACCTCATACTGTGACAGAAACCAGACCCAAGGGGTTGCCTCAAATGACCTCATACTGTGACAGAGCCAGACCCAAGGGGTTGCCTCAACTGGCCTCATACTGTGACAGAACCAGACCCAAGGGGTTGCCTCAAATGACCTCATACTGTGACAGAGCCAGACCCAAGGGGTTGCCTCAACTGGCCACATATTGTGACAGAGCCAGACCCAAGGGGGATTGCCTCAACTGGCCTCATATTGTGATAGAGCCAGACCCAAGGGGTTGCCTCAAATGACCTCATACTGTGACACAGCCAGACCCAAGGGGTTGCCTCAACTGGCCTCATACTGTGACAGAGCCAGACCCAAGGAGTTGCCTCATACTGTGACAGAGCCAGACCCAAGGGGTTGCCTCAAACTGGCCTCATACTGTGACAGAGCCAGACCCAAGGGGTTGCCTCAACTGGCCTCATACTGTGACAGAGCCAGACCCAAGAGGTTGCCTCAACTGGCCTCATATTGTGACAGAGCCAGACCCAAGGGGTTGCCTCAACTGACCTCATATTGTGACAGAGCCAGACCCAAGGGGTTGCCTCAACTGGCCCTCATATTGTGATAGAGCCAGACCCAAGGGGTTGCTCAACTGACCTCATATTGTGATAGAGCCAGACCCAAGGGGTTGGCTCAATTGACCTCATACTGTGACAGAACCAGACCCAAGGTGGCCACATATAACAGGAAAAGTACCCTCCTTTCACTGGGCACTGAAAATCGGATTGCCTCAACCACCTCCTCCAAATAAAAGACTCAAAAAGGATCCCAGGTCATAATCAAGAAATACCAACAAATGAAGACAATATGGCACAATTTGCTGGGGTATCTTATTTATAACATAAGAACTATATTCATGTGTGAAATTCTAGTATATGCTGTACATACACATTTGTTGAATTTTTCATTAATCCAAGAATGCAAGAAAGAAAGAGACACAGAAAGATCATTTGAGATCATTATATGATATATATATATATATATATATATATATATATATATATATATATATATATATATATATATGAGGATTTCTGTGTTAAGATATTACAGATATAATCTATCTGGCTTAGTCTGTCCTCTTCTTGTCTTTCTTCGTGCCTGTCTGTCCATGTATCTCTCTCACTGACTCATTCACACTCACACACACGTACATGTACGCACACACACACATATGCATGCACACACAAACGTGCACACACACACACTCATTCACACACACACACAAATCCCACAGTACATTTTTATTAAATGTTATAATGGTACAATTTTAAAACAAGCTTATAATATTTGTTAAATCTACAAAAGAAGTACTGATAATAATCTGAACAAAGATTTCTGTGAAAAGAACATTGTCTGTTTCAATTTTGCTCCTAGTTTCATAACTTAAGCCATCATTTTCCAAACAGCAATGATAAACTTTTCATCCTCTTTCAACAGAAATTCTAGGAAAAATTCATCTCAGACAAACCATACAGATTTACAACTGACCTAAAGCTAGCAACATACACATTCCTGCCATTATCAGTGCTAGCAATTTTTACACACATAAGCACTACTGCATAAATGAGCTGAAAAAACATCAATTTTTATTAAAAAAAACCAAAAAACTAAATTGATCCATTCCATCATTCTGACTTCATAAATTGTCCCGTATACATTATAAAAGGAAGCAAAGACAATCTAGTTACTATGCTAACTACTGATCAAAAGACAAACTTGGTTTTTGAATTGCATTACAAGCACAACAAAAAAAAAATGAAAGAAAAGCGAGGTAAAATCAGCACTGACACAGATAATTTCAGAATAACCAAGTATCTGAGGTGGTGGCAGAGGATTATGAATATGCCACCCCTTCCACCCGTCACATTCCTTCCCTCGCCTTTCTTCTTTCTTTCCTATTTTCCCTCTCTTTTTTTTGGTTTACTTGATCTTCTGAGCCCTCTCCCTGGCATCAGCCTGAAACTGCTCATACTGGTTCCCCCTTCCACAGCCACATCCAGACCTGTCCTGTCACAGTCCCAGCACTGGCAATTCACAGGAGCAGTCAGTATCAGACTGCAATGAGACAATCCACCACTACACTGCACTGTTTCTGAGTCCCTTTAGTGATGTTGGATGGCACCTGATCTGCTCCATCATATTCAGGACACTGATGACAATCAGAACTTAGCCAAGGTCCCAGCACCAATGAGCATCCCCTCCAGAGGGCAACACAGCATCTCTATCAGCACGTTCCTAACCTAACCCCTTCCACACCATTAAAAACACTTATGGGATACAATTTAAAATTCTGAATGCAAAACCAGTTGTTTGCCAGTATTTCAATCAAACCGCTTTGAGCAAAAGAAATGAAAAGGCAATGTATTCTCTGAGTTAATATTTGGGGCAATTTTTTGAAATGGTCAAATGTTAAGCATCAATCACATGAAGAGGGGGGAAAACAGGGAGAGAAAGAGAGATGGAGCAAGTGATGAGAGAGAGAGAGGCTGAGAGAGAGAGAGAGACAGAGATAGAGGAGAGAGAGAGAGAGAGACAGAGAGAATGAGGACCAACTGTTTCCCATTTTCATAACTGATCTCAAACCTTCGCATTTTCGAGTTGATGTAACTCATTTTCATGTGTATTAGCAGCACTGTATAGTAATCATTGTTATCTTTGCAGTATATATTTTGATCATAATCACAACAATGCAAAACACACATTAATTCTGGCATACTGTGAATGACCCTGTGTTCTTCATCGTGCTTGAATACCAAATGGTCAAAATGATTGTACATTGATATATTATAGTTGAGAAGAGAGTACAAATGTCTACAAGTTGTGTTTTGTGACTTTACATAAATACATAACAGTTTAGAAAAAAAGCACAAACTTCTGTACGTCGATGCTTTCAAAAACTGTGCAACCAGTACAGTAGGAGTTGTTACGGTTTTGTTTTCTTACATTCTGTCAATTGTAAATATTCCCAAACTACACCAAAAAGCAGCAGTTTCAGCATTTAAATGAAACCTTCGTTGTACTTTAGGGCATTATCAAGCAAACAATATAAAATCTCTTACCTTTTTGTGTCACTAGCAAGTCCTAACATATATGTTTTGTGTGTATTTTTGTATCATCTGTTAAGTGACTGGTACTTGTGTGTTCAAATAATCCACTGTTGTCTGATAACTGTCACTATAAAGTCCATAGAAAAATGGAATCTGCTTCTATGTAAAAGTGGCATCCGCTAGCATATCTGTTCAACCATAATCATTAATAATATCTACACTGCTTAATCTAGGCTAGGAAAAGCTCTCAACAAGACTGCAATGTTAGGTATTAACAGCATGTGTGAGTGTAAGCAAGTAAATGAGTTTGAGGGAGATAGAGAGTGTATGTCTGTGTGTGGTTGAGTGGTGAGTGGTTGTGTGTGTGTGTGTGTGTGTGTGTGTGTGTGTGTGTGTGTGTGTGTGTGTGTGTGTGTGTGCATGCATGCATGTGCGAACACACACACATGTGTATGCATGTGAATCTGCTTGCAAGCTGATCTCTGTGTACCATTGCACGCCTTTATGCATGCATTTGGAGTGTATGTATATGCACACATGTCAAAGTGTGTATGTGCATGAGAAAAAATACTATGTACCAGCAACAATTCAAGTACAATTTTGTTCATGCCTATCTATGAAAATACTAACACAAAAAACAACAGTAACAAGATCATGAAACATGGTCATTTTGAACACACCACACAATCAGAAAGTAAAATACAAACAACAGTGATCAGGACTTTAGTAACCATTAGGTTAACACATCCTATACTTATAACTGCATGGTTGGGTAACAACATACCCTATAGCCTTTGATGTACCGTTGGTTAACATATCCTATAACCCTAGTTGTACAGTTGGTTGTCATATCCTATAGCCTTAGATGTACAGCTGGTTAACATATCCTGTAGCCTTTGACAGTGTTTTGTCTTGTAATTTGTTTGTGGCGCAGTTATAACATATACTGTTTAAGATTTCTTTGATGTACAGTTAGTGAAAATGCTATATAGCTTTAGCTATATAGTAGGTTAACATGTCCTATAAATTTAGATTTACATTAGGTTAACATATTCTTCAGCATTATATGCCTAATAACAGAATACAAACAGAACCACTTCAATCATAAGTCCTCCAAACATCAATACAAACTTATCATGGTCAAAATTTTGAGTTATATTGCAGAGTTTGAAAGAAAGACTCAGAAACATATAAAACACATTGCAGTTAAATTGGCAGACAAGACATCTTCGTGTAATGTAGATTCAATATGTATATATAATCTTCTACAACTGACTCAGCAGCTGGGATCACAAATCTCAATAAACAGCCGGAGAAAAAGGAGAGAAAGCATGGGGGAGAGGTGAGACTAATGGGGGACAGTAATGTTTAAAATGATCACAGACTAACCTGTCTTGATGCCAGCACAGCAAATTAACATGCTTCTTTACATCAGCAAATTAACATGTTTCTTTACGTCAGCAAATTAACATGCTTCTTTACGTCAGCAAATTAACATGCTTCTTTACGTCAGCAAATTAACATGCTCTTTACGTCAGCAAATTAACATGCTTCTTTACGTCAGCAAATTAACATGTTTCTTTACGTCAGCAAATTAACATGCTTCTTTACGTCAGCAAATTAACATGTTTCTTTACGTCAGCAAATTAACATGCTTCTTTACGTCAGCAGCAAATTAACATGCTTCTTTACGTCAGCAAATTACATGCTTCTTTACGTCAGCAAATTAACATGCTTCTTTACGTCAGCAAATTAACATGCTTCTTTACGTCAGCAAATTAACATGATTCTTTACATCAGCAAATTAACATGCTTCTTTACATCAGCAAATTAACATGCTTCTTTACGTCAGCAAATTAACATGCTTCTTTACGTCCGCAAATTAACATGCTTCTTTACGTCCGCAAATTAACATGCTTCTTTACGTCCGCAAATTAACATGCTTCTTTACTCCGAAAATTAACATGCATGACGTCCGCAAATTAACAGCTAGGAACGTCAGCAAAATTAACATGCTTCTTTACGTCCGCAAATTAACATGGGGGGGTCCGCAAA
Organism: Conus betulinus; assembly: GCA_016801955.1. Lineage (NCBI taxonomy): Eukaryota > Metazoa > Mollusca > Gastropoda > Neogastropoda > Conidae > Conus > Conus betulinus. Next base: position 115,477 of record JADBJO010003994.1, on the reverse strand, counting down.
TTAACATGCTTCTTTACGTCCGCAAATTAACATGCTTCTTTACGTCCGCAAATTAACATGCTTCTTTACATCCGCAAATTAACATTTTATTCAAAAATCATGCTCTTTACGTCAGCAAATTAAAATTTCTTTAGAAGAAAAATGATGTTAGGATCAGGGGGGATTTGGTTAAACTATGAAATTGCAGCATTTTTTTGGGGGGGGGGGGGTTTTTTTGGGGGGGGGGGGGGGGATAAACAGAGACAAACAGATTTATTCAAAACCTCATCTCATGATGTATAATTAAAATTTCTTTAGAAGAAAAAGGATGTTAGGATCAGGATCTGATCAGTTTCATTAAATATCAATCATTTTCAACACATATGATACAGCAGTCACTGACACCCAAGTCAATATCATTAGTCCTGTGTTATTATTCTGTACTGTACAAAAACCAAGAGAGTTACAGCTTATTCCACAAAAATCACATTACTCTTTGAACAGTGTCAAACTAGAAACTCTGTCTTAGAATAATTTTGCAGAGATCGTATAAACATGGTCTGGATATGTTATGAGGAAAACATAAAACTCTGATAATTTTGATAAACAGCTGAACACCATCTACATGTCATCATATCATCATCTGCATTCCAGGACACTGGACAGACATTAGGCAGACTGAAACCACTCTGCATTCTGATAGGGATGTAATGATTCCATGCAAAAGGGAGAGACAACAAGCATAACACAGATACTGTAGCTACAACTGACATCACTCACCCTGTGCAGTTATGTGGTTACACAAATGCATGCATGAGACCACCTTTTTTTTTTTTTTTAAGGAAATCTTACCTCTTCTCCATCAGCAAATCATATTTCTTTTTCTCTTAGATTCTCCGTCTCTGCTCAGAGTTGGATCATGTTGTCTGTCTGGGAGAGATTGTGGGGGGAAGGATTTAGATAAGGGGTCAGGGGACTTGGGGGGGGGGGGGGGGGGGGGAGGGAAAAACTTAATATGTTTTCAAGGGGTGGGGTGAGCTATCAGTATAACAATACCATTTACACCAAATTTTCTGCAGAAAAAGTGGCAAAATACGCTTCTTTTCCTTCTGTTTTTTAAGGAGGGGTGAGTAGTTCTGGAGTACATGTAACACCATCTCCCTCTTGTCCACCCATTCTCATTTCCATTTATCGATGAGAGAGACAGGGGCAGAGACAGAGAAAGACAGACAGGGATAGAGAGACAGCAAAAACAACATTTTTTGTTTTCATGTCACACTTTTTTCCCTGTGTCATGTGTCACACTGAAGATAAATCTTCAAACACTCTGGATCTAGTACATGGAATATCACCTTTGACCCCTAACTTGTCCTCCATCTGGTGTCTCACAGTTTGAATGCAACACCACACAGGCTGTCATTGCACATGCTATGAGAAGAAAGACTATGGAGCAATTTAATCATTGCATAGCAGAAATACAAATGCATCTACAAAATAGCCCATTTTTTAATATCACAAGAAAACAGTGGACAGCAACAAGATGATAAAAAAATTTTAAAATCCTGGAGGCAGGAAGCATCCATTTTCTGTCTGGATGATCAAACAATCTTTTTTTTTTGATAATTGTGAGGTTATCACTTCACTGGTGTGTGTGTGTGTGTGTGTGTGTGTGTGTGTGTGTGTGTGTGTGTGTGTGCGTGTGTGTGTGTGTGTGTGCGCGCTTCAATGTAATACCAATCAATATTTCATGATTTTAGATAACACATTAGATTATATTCATAGGCTTGTCTATAACAATGATTGCATGTTAGTGTATGAAAAGTGAAAACAAGTAAAGGCAGCATTAAAGTTACATTTCTTCGTCAATGACTCTATTAACATAAGAAATGTTAGTTCTCCACTTATCAGGGTAAAAAAAAAAGCACAACTATAAGATATTGAGTATTTCTCTCAGACAGAATTAACAAAGATGGCAGACTATGCACAGCAGTAAAAAACTTGTTCTGGTCATCAAGTATTCTCATATATAATAAGCTTTTACTAAAAATGTTTAGTTTAAAAGGAACTTCCATCAAAACAGTGAGTGCATACCAAAATGGCTTTGTTAAAAAAAATGATACAAAAATGTTTAGAAGAATGCAAAGAAGAAAAAAAACGAAATATGCAAAGAAAATAACAAACACGATTCCAACAATAAAAACAGAATGACTCAAAATGGGAAAATGTGTAAAAAGTATGCAGAAAAGATGATGAAATAAAAAAAAAAAAAGCACACAATTACAAATGTTAAACATGATGTCCAGAAAAAAGAAGAATGGCAAGGAAAGAATAGATGTGGGGCAAACAGTAATGAAACACACAGCACATATTATCACCATTAATCACTGTAAAAAAAAAACTAAGGAAACTTTTTTTGGTCTGTTTTTGGTTGTATAAAAATTGTCCATTTCAATATATTTTAAAAAGTAAGTATGGAAAGAACTGACAGATTTCTATCCACACTTTTCTGCCCTTGTCCACAGGTTCATATTCCTACTGAAGCCCACCCACTCCAAACAACCATGTTAGGCTTTTTTGTACTGGTATCTGCATTTGCGGAAAGGAATCATGAAAATCTCTCGTGTCGAAACCTTTCAGTGGAAATCAAATTATCTGGATCCCTATCTATAAACAACGGACAGCTCTGGGGAATAATTGGAGTTTGATTATTCACTCTGTTTTGTGAATGTCGAAGCAATGTCTGAGGGGATCAGTTTTTGCTTTGTTTTGTGCCACTGGGAAAAAAAATACCCTGATTTCCTTCCCTTCATGAACAACTTCGACATATGAGTAGTTGGGTTTTTTGGCTTGCACATATGTGTTAAACATCAATATCTTCTGACTACACTGAACAAGTTTTCTTTACATTTATTGGTTACTTCAGTGGCATTTTTTTTTTTTCAAAGCCCAAAGATATGCATACCCTCAATAACAAACGAAGGGAGAATACTGACGAACAGAAAGGGAATGGAGAGAAAAAAAAGAACCAACACAGGGACTGATAGCAGTTCACAGCTACAAACAAAAAAACTGACCAGCCGCCATGGTGAAGTGGTTGACATCGTGGGTTCTGGCTGGGACGTCATGAGTTCAATTCCCATCTGAGTCATGTGGGGATTTTTCTACCTCAACTACCTCCTACTGATAGCTGAGTTTGCTTCAAGCTCAGTTGGTAAGACTAGGGGCCACACAGTCCAGTTTCATCCTCTAAATGGATGCATCTCTGAGGGTGTTGCTCAAACTTCCTGATCGATGCTGCAGGTGTCTGTATCTCTCGGGCCTGGTTAACGCCAGGATACATTATGAAAGTAAGCGTAGAATACAGCCCTGTCATGCAGCTGGAACGGAAGGGAAATCTGCAGCATCATCTTCATCATCCTCTTTCTCATTGATCAACATAAAAAAAAAAAAAAAAAAAAAAAAAAAATAAACTGGCAAAGTTAGAATTTATTTCACCAGAACCCCATTTCCACAACAACACATAAAGGACATTAAAATAAAATGAAACCTTAAAAGGTAACAAGAAGACCACCACCACAATGAAAGGAAGTGGTCTCTTCAAACGAAAACACACACTTCCCTGAAAAGAGGGAAAAGAGAAGCAAAGAAAAACCACTTAAAACAAACAGAGAGAGAGGGGGAGAGTGGCGGTGGAGGTGAAAGGGCGATAGAATGAAGAGTATAAATAAAGAGAAATCAAGAATAAATAAAACTACAAGTCCACCACTATGCTACCAAAATTTAAAAAAAAAAAAAAAAATCAAACATATACAACACATAACTAACTGAAACTATATGTAAAGACATCACACCCAGGAATACTGACAAAAAAAAAAACAAAAAAAAAAAAAAAAAAAAACCTGATGAGATTTGAACCTCCACAATCTATCCCTTGCATTACACAAGCTTCCAGCTCTGCCTCTTACCATTCAAGCCCTAACAAAGGGCTGAAGACTAATATCACAACAAAACTGCCACACACATTACAAATAAAATGCTAAAAAAAAGGACAGAACATCAAAAATATACCATAATAAGAAAGTACTGAAGAAGAATGTCCATTATCTACCAAAATGACAAATTACAACACCAATATGGGAAAAAAAAAAAAAAACAGAAAATCATATATCCTCTGACAACATTATCACAATGTCAAGAGAAAAATGATGGAGAAGAGAGAACCAAAAAAAAGTGTGCTTGAAGTAATGTGCAATGACCCTCTAAGAAAAAAAAAGCGAGAGAGAAGAGTAGGGGCAAAAATCAACTTTGAAAAAGCACAAGGTTTTCCAATAATCCAACTAGTTGTTAAGAAGCCACGAGTCAGAGATCTCAATGTTCTCATGGCCTACATTATGGGGATGCCTCTAGCTCCTCTCTCTTGCCACTGCAGCATCCCCATCCCTCAAAAAGGAAGAGGTAGCCATCCTAGTGGAGCAGCACTGTAAGTTCCAACCAGTGGCACCCATCTGGCCTCCTTAATCCAACATGTCTGGCAGCAGCACTCACAGCCAGTGAAACGCTGCCACCCATGGAAATATCCCATACCCCCATAGGTTTATCTCAGAATGGTCCAGTCAAATATTGAGATGACCAAGACAAAAAATATTAAAATAACCAACATGATGATGATGATGAAAGAGGTAGTCAATCTAGACGATAATCAGGATGATCCTTCTCCCACAGTATCAGTTACACAACACCTACCAAGTGGTCACTACTGGCCCTACCAAGCAGGGTCACACTGGCCAAAGCTGGTCATTCTCCATATTAGGAATGGAACAGAAACAATGAATCTTCCTGCACCGTCTTAACAATTTGCATCTCTTCTGTTTCAGAACTATCTGTAAACACCCATCCAACAATTTCATGCTGGTGTTATGATTCAGTCTTGGTGTTAATTTTTTTAATAAAATGGTGTGTGAAAAGGGCACTATCTTCAAAATCCTGCCTCTGATTTTCGACTGGTTTTCACCATGAAAAAAGAAAAATAAATAATAAGTACCTACTTTATGATGGAAGGCTATATTCATTTATAGTTCAGAACAGTAAAGGTGAGAAAAGGTTTTAAAAAGTGTCTAAGACTCACACAGGTTTTCACAATACCTAATTAAGTGTCATCTATTCCACTAGCACTAACAACACTTAGTAGGGAATAAGAGTTTTATCCTGGCACAATAAATTACAACACTAAGATTAGGAAAATAATTAAGGAGGAGGATTAAGGGAAAAAAAGTAATCTTCCCTGTCAAATCAATTCTAACCAAAGAAAACATTTTAACAATCTGGAATAAGGAAAAATGGACTCCATCAGCTGTTCGTTAACTGATCTGCTTGTCAATAAAAATCACATGTGAAAACAATCTTGAAAACAAAAAACACTACAAGGACAAACGTTGTTGGTAAAGAAACAACAAATACAATTTTATGTGTAAGAACTTAAGGAAAAAATCTACATAAAAATTAAGCTTACAGGCTTTCTTGGTGAAAAAAATATAAGTAATCCATGTCAACAAGTAGCTTTCTCAAAGCCAGGCCATTAATTAACAGTACTGCCAAGCAGATGTAAATGAATTTTTAGCAATCAAAAATAGTCTAAACACAGAGAACATTAATCAAATGCGACAAAAGTGTCACGGTCTTGAGAAAACACTACAAAATTAAAAGCAGGCCAATTAAGCTTTACCATGTCAACTGAAGTAGCTGGCCAGGCCATGAAATTAACAGTACTGCCAAGCAGATGTAAATCAATGCCCCCAAACTCAAGGCTGGTTTAGCAATCAAAACTATTGTAAGTCTAAACACAGACATAGATCACTGCCCCAAAGTCAAAAGCTGTTTAATAATCAAAAGTGTCACCAGTTTACAAAATGGTGAAACAATAAATGAAAAGTGGCATGACTACTTCAATACGGCCACTACAAGGAAAACCAAGACCAAGTACCTGTTCAGTGTCCACAGCTCCACAACTACATAATACAGCCAGAAGAAACCTTGCAGCACATACATCTAAAATGTTAAAGCAGCCAGAAGAAACCTTGCAGCACATACATCTAAAATGTTAAAGCCATGTCATGAGGAAGCAAAGAAAGGGCTGTGAAGAACAGGGGGAGCAAACAATGAAAAAAATGAAGTGGGCAGTAAGTACAACATAAGAGAAAAAAAAACATAATTCTATTGTCTGCATGCAAGTGTACATAAAAAAAAAGTCTGCTGACAAAAAAAAGTCTCCACTGCTTGTGCTCAGTGGTCACGAGGTGGAGGACTGAAGGCAGTCTGTTTTCTCAAGGTCAGCAACACCTTCACACATCAGTTTCCAAGGCAACAGGCGTGGCGGAGTCCTGTGGAGCAATATCCAGCCTGAAAACGACATAGTGACATTTTCATCATCACCAGAAAATGACTGAATGATGACACTGCTGTTGCCCAAAAAACACTAGAATGGCTATCTTTTCATCATCACCAGAAAAGGACTGAATGATGACACTGCTGTTGCCCAAAAACACTAGAATGGCTATCTTTTCATCATCACCAGAAAATGACTGAATGATGACACTGCTGTTGCCCAAAAACACACTAGAATGGCTATCTTTTCATCATCACCAGAAAAGGACTGAATGATGACACTGTTGTTGCTCAAAAACACCAGAATGGCTATATGTTTTCATCATCACCACCAAAAATGACTGAATGATGACACTGTTGTTGCCCAAAAACACCAGATGGCTATGTTTTCATCATCACCAGAAAATGACTGAATGATGACACTGTTGTTGCCCCAAAAACACTAGAATGGCTATCTTTTCATCATCACCAGAAAATGACTGAATGATGACACTGTTGTTGCCCAAAAACACCAGAATGGCTGTTTTCATCATCAGCAGAATGGCTATGTTTTCATTTTCATCACACCAGAATGGCTATGTTTTCATCATCACCAGAATGGCTATGTTTTCATCATCACCAGAAAATGACTGCAAGGTCAGCATTCCGTCAAAATAAGTTCACTTTCATCAAAAAAAAAAATTTCAGCATCATCAAAAAACAATTTTCAGCATCAGAAGAAAACAATTTTCAGCACCATCAGAAAACAATTTTCAGCATCACTAGAAATCAGCATCAGCGAAAAAACAGTTTCAAAATCATCAATCATGAGAAAACTATAAGAAATGTACACAAAGTCACAATTCCACTCTTCATGTTTCAAAGTTTTGTCCATGTGTCTGTTTTCAAGAGAAGACAAAAAAAACAAACAAACAAACAAATAAAACAATACAACTATGTAATGTCCATCTTTGACAACTGGACAGATCAAAGGATTGACATCATAAATAGTTTTGCATCAGGCCTGATGTCATAATGTGTGATGACATCAACAAAAAATAAGGATAAAAAAAATTGTTACAGGTAAAGCTTTGGTCCATGGAGTTGCCAGTTAAAGCTTGTGTATCGAGACTGACAGAGAGTTGTGGTCCCTGGAGTTGCCAGTTGAAGATTTGTTATCTAGACTTGACAGATAAAGCTGTGGTACGTAGAGCTGACAGCAAGAGTTGTGGTCCCTGGAGTTGCCAGTTAAAGCTTTGTTATCTAGACCTGACAGAGCTGTGGTCCCTGGAGTTGACAGATAAAGCTGTGGCATCTAGCGTTGACAGAGTTGTAGTATCAGGAGTTGCCATTTAAAGCTGTGGTACCGAGAAAAGTGATGAATATGCCCACTTTAAATGATTCCTTTCTTTCTTTCTTTCTTTCTGTATAGACAGGCAGTGGACTTTCGTGTGTATGACTGTTTTTTATCTGCCATTAAGGAGGCCATACTCCATCTTCAGGGAGAGATGCAACTGGATGAACATTAACATAATGGCAACACACTTAAAACAGTTTTGTTATCTTAAGGTGAAACATTTCTGCCAAAAGTTGAAAAAATTAAACAAACTCACAAAAAAAGAAATAAAGTATTTAATCCATAGATGATTTAAAATACCATCATGTATCAACAGGTTTTTCATAAAAACTACTTATAAATTTCTGCTGCGCCTTTTTCCCCCTTTTAATCATGCTACTAAATGCCAGACAAAAGAATAAGTGTGAAAAATATGTATGCTCAACTTTGATTGAAGCAATCAAAGTACATCAGAGAATACAGTGGGAACAACTGGATAACTTCCCATTAAAGAGGATGTTTCCTTTTTCATGTCAATAACATAATGGTCCCTTCCTCATTTAAATACGTTCAATATCTGATCCTTTGCCCTTCATAATTTTGACTGTCTCTCAGTTCAGTTGGTTCACACGGTTCAGTTGGACACATTAAGAAACTCACAATGTATCGTTCCTACTCTTTTTGATAAAGACAAAGATGTAATGAATGTGGATTTGACTCAAATTGGAGTCTTCTCTTGTGTTTGCATGTTGTGAAGACATGACAATGATTCCCTCGTTATATCTGCAAAATTGCTGGATTTATCATGAAGGATGTCAGTCCGGTCATGACCTTTTTCTTTTTTCTGTCTTTTTCTTGTATGTGCGTGTGTGCATGCATGTGTGTGGGTATTGTTCATCTACATGAACCTTTCCAAGATTTCAAGTTTTGCTTCACACACACACACACACACACACACACACACACACACACACACACATATTCCTCCTCCACAAAGAACAGGTCCACCTACCACTGGGTTACAGCCTTTGTGTGTTTCAGCTTGGACAGGTCGACCATCACCTTCCCCAGCACTGTCTGCGAGGAGGAGAACATCCCTGTGTCGTTCTTCACCGTCACTTCCAAGGTCCGATCATTCAGGTCTGACACCGGGTACTCAAACCTGCTCAGCATGGTATGAAGAGCTGATGAGGCAGGAGTACAACAGTACCAACATGAGTCAGCATACATGTCCTCTCTCCATCACCACCACCCAAACCCTTAAACATCCCATCTTGGAGGGAGGGGTTGTTCATCAGTGTAAATTTAGCATACACAAAGACATGAGGTTTTCAGAGAAAAAGGCTGTTTCTACGGATGAAGTTTTGTTTGGAAATAAATCTTGTATCAACGACATGGAAAATGTACCAGACAAACAAGTCTTTACAGTGAGGACACTTCTGTTGGTGAGTCAGACTAGTGTACATGAAGAGACTGGGTCTAGAAAACTCTTTATATTGAAGACGTTTTTCTCTTGGCGAGTTTGTCTAGAGGGGACTAAAAGAATGATGTTCTAAAAAAACAAAATCAAACAAGTCTCTAAAGGGAACCTTTGTCAGGAACTGGGATGTACACCTGTATCAGCAATATGTGGGCAAAGGTCCTGGGTCACTGAACATTAGCAAGACATTAGTCCTCTTCACTCCAAGAGGAATGGGACATAACTCTTTTAGTAGAAATGACCATTTTCCCACAACATGCACAGAAATTTTTCAATAAAGCATAAGTCTATGCTCAGCAGAAGTGAAACGAAACAGATATCATCATAGCTGAGATGCAATTCAGAACAAAGTCAAAACAAAGCAGAACATAAATTAACCCCGTTCCCTGCCTGGAACATGTAACGCACGTCCTGAAAACTGAAAATCCCTACACCCGGGACACGAGTGTCACGCCGTAACTTCGTCACAGAAAGCAGAAAAATCTACCTTGGAGACGACTGTCTAAAATGTTTTCACTTCTTCTACTGGTGTCAAGGAACGGCCCCTTTCCCTTCACGCGAGCAGCCAGCTGACCATATGTTATGCAAATTGCGAGTTGAGCAGTTACAGCTGATAAGCATATTCAAGATGGCAGCTCAACCTAGCACTCCGTCGATGCCTCCCGTTTTCAAGCGTTACACTGCGCTTGATGTTTTAGACGACATTCAAAATTATACAGAAAGTTGTAGAAAAGACCTTTGAGGATCGGACCCTGACACTAGCAGTGAGGAAGAGACGGATGGGAATCAGCACCATCCACTTCTATCGGAGATGTGTGCTGGTGATGACATGGCTTCATTGTTAGTTGCACATGTCAGCAGTGAATACAATGCCGCGAGCGAGGGTGATAAAGCAGAAATAGCCAAACCCGTCCATCAACGAGCACTGCACTCCCTCCTATCATGACCGGAGAGGGTAGTGGTCATGGTAGGGGCTCAGGACGATGGCGAGAGTCCTGTGGAAGCGGCCGGGGGGCGTGGCATGGGGCGTGGTCAGTCCCAGCCTTGGTGGTGTTTTCACTGGGAATACTGGTCAGAAAGTCAACTGTGCCAATTTTAGGCTGCACAGAGCTCCAGTCTTCAGTTCACCACCAGAAACCGGATTCAGGCAAGTGGCTCTATTTTTCTTTTCTTTTTTTCTTCTTTTTTTTTTTTCATTTTTGTTTGTTACTACTTGATTCTTCATTCCTCCACTATTTATTTTCTGTATTTCTCTTCTTTGACATATTTCCCTACTGAAATCACATAATCATGGCAAATAATGACTGTATGGATAGGTGGGACTGTGTGTGTGTGTGTGTGTGTGTGTGTGTGTGTGTGTGTGTGTGCACATGTGTGCCTAAGCATTGTTTATTTCTGTATGCAAGTTTTCCATATAAGTTTGTTCATTTTGTAAAGCACAGAAGCAGCAGGGTTTTTTTTTTTCATGCCATTGTGGTGTTTTTACATTCATGTGTGCGTGATACTGTTAGTGTGTTTGTGCATATGTGTACATTGTGTGTGTGTGTGTGTGTGTGTGTGTGTGTGTGTGTGTGTGTGTGTGTGTGTGTGTGTGTGCACGTGCGCATGTATGGGGTGTGTCTATGTGTGTGTGTGGGTGTGTGTGTGTGTGTGTGTGTGTGTGTGTGTGTGTAAATTGTCTGTGTGTGTGTATATGTTTGTGTGTGTGTGTGTGTGTCTGTGTGCCCAATGTGGGTCTGCTTACTGTGTGGTATGTGTGTGTGTGTGTGTGTAAATTGTGTGTGTGTGTGTGTGTGTGTGTGTGTGTGTATGTGTGTGCCCAAGTGTGGGTCTGTTTACTGTGGTGTGTGTGTGTGTGTGTGTGTGTGTGTGTGTGTGTGCGTGTGTGTGAGTGTGTGTGTGTGTGTGTGTGTGTGTGTGTGTGTGTGTGTGTGTGTGTGTACATGTGCCCCATTGTGGGTCTGCTTATTTATCTTGAAACTTTTATTCTGTATTTCAGATTCTTCTTCAGTTTCTACAGTGTTTTCTGTGTTGTGTTTTTTTTTTTTTCTTTTTTCTTTTCAACAGACAATTGTTTACTTTTTTCTTCAGACTTTTTTCCCATGGTTGTCATTTTGAAACATTTACCAATAAGTATTATACTATAGCAATTTGGACCACACTGTATACTTACAGTGATGCTGAGTAAACACTAAAAGAACTTCTTGTCAGTGTTTCACAGGTTTCATGTGTTGTAACATGTGTATGTGTGCAGAAACTGTTCTTTTTTGTAAAACCACCATTGGTACCCTCCCTGTCCATCCCCTAATGGCCAACAAAACTAGATTATATTATATAGCATCATAGCTTGGGGTAAAAGGAGAAGCCATAAAATCTAAGTCATATGTCAACAAATAGGTAAGCAGTCATTGAGGTATTGAACCTACCCCAAATAGTAAAACTATATGCCCTTTCTAGTAGAACTGGGGTACCCCCAGTAACATACAGATTGTTACACAGAGGGACATTTACTGACAATATGAATCCCAGGTGTTTGTAATGTTGTTGAGCAAACACCAAAAGGTATTTTTGCTGTGTTTAGTGGGCTTTTATGTGGTGAATTGTTGTAAAACTCTCAAACTGAAAACGAAACAAAAAACTGTTTTATCATATGTTATTAGTGTGAACCATCATTTATTACCCCCAAAATCAAATTAGAATCAAATGAAATTGTAGACAATGGTATAAGGAAGTAATCCACAAAAAAAATCTAACAAATAACTAAAAAGAAATGGATGAGTGATATAGATGTTAGTGAACATACCGTGAAAAATATATTATGCCCCTTTTTACCTAAAAAAAGAGAACCCCCAATTATGAACAGATTATCATCAAGAACAAGATTCCTTGGGATTTATATGACTGTCATGTTAGTGCTGATGTTGAATGAATAGTCATACCACTTTTTCATTGGTTTCATTGATTTTATATGGTGCAATTTGTTTTTGTATACTTGGAAAGTGTTCTTTTTGTGTACAACCACCATTCATTATATCATTATATCCCTGTCCATCCCCTAATGGCCAACAATACCACATTATTGTTATACAGCATCATAGCTTGGGGTATAACGAAAGAGAAGCCATAAAATCTCGAGAAGCCATAAAATCTAAGTCATATGTCAACAAATAAATAAACAGGGATTGAGGTACGAACCTACCCCAAGTAGTAAAATTATGCCCCTTTCTAGTGGAATTGGGGTACCCCCAGTAACATACAGATTGTTACACAGAGGGACATTTACCCGACAACAATATGAAATCCTCAGGTGTCTGTAATGTTGTTGAGCAAACACCAAAAGGTATTTTTGCTGTGTTTAGCGGGCTTTTATGTGGTGATTTGTTTGTTGTAAACTCTCAAATTGAAAACAAAACAAAAACTGTTTTATCATGTTATAGCGTGAACCATCATTATCACCCCCAAAATAAAGTTAGAATGATGTGAAGTTGTAGACAAGGGTATAAGGTAGTAATCCACAAAAAATCTAACAAATAACTCAACAAATGGATGAGTAATATAAGATGTTAGTGAACATACCATGAAAAGCATGATAATGCCCCTTTTTACCCAAAAAAGAGTACCCCCAATTATGAGCAGATTATCATCAAGAACAAGACTCCTTGGGATTTATATGACTGTCATGTGTTAGTAATGATGTTGAATAAATAGCAAGACCACTTTTTTCAGTCTTTTGACTCATTCTATTTGGCGCAGTGTGTTTGTGTATACTCGAAAACTGTTATTTTTTTTTGTAAAATTTTTATAATTATGTCAATTTCTGATATGCTAATTATCAACATAATCAAGTCATTTTGACAGGTCATTGTAGACAAACGCATAACAACAAAACATGCAAAAAATCAGAGAATTCTGTCAAGAAATAAGTGAACCTACCCAAAAAAAGCTAAATTTTACCACAGCATACAGATTTTTTAATGTGCTATTATACTGTGGCAGTGAAGGGGTTAAGAGTGGGGGTAATAATGTACTGATGATATCAATGCTACTGATATCAATCGACAAATAAACTGACACACGAGTGAGTTTAAGAACACTGAAAAGAAGTTATACAAACAAACAAACACAAAATAAGTTTCCATTACTTAGAAAAAGTTATTTTACAAAAACAGTCATCAAAGAAATTCTCAGTCTGTTGTTACCCTCGCTGTCTAGTTGTCCCTGATAAAGTTGTTACCTTTCACCTTTGCCCAGAAGCTCTCATTCATATGAATATCTGTGACTATCAGAAATTCTTCAACTCTGTAAGTTTTTTTTTCAGTTTAAAGAAAAAAAAAAAAAAAAAAAAGAATGTTCCTAGTATAAGTGTATATTTCCAATTATCTGCACCCACCTGTGCTGTTCAACAGCCAGGTGTGCATCATGTGAGTGTACAGAGATGGGAGAAGAGTGGAGGTTGGGGAGGGGTGTGTGAGGGGAGAGCAAGTGTGGATGCCTTGCAGTAAATGTGTACATAATTGATTTGAGTAGAGGCGTGCATGTGGGCAGTAAGTCTGAACACCACTGTACGCATAAGCCTGTGTACTCATGCGCCCGTGTGTGTGTGTGTGTGTGTGTGTGTGTGTGTGTGTGTGTGTGTGTGTGTGTGTGTGTGTGTGTGTGTGTGTGTGTGTATACGAGCATACCTGAGAGGCAGATAAGCTGTTCTAAAATATTTGTGACACATCGTATTATATCAAGATTTTTTTTTTTTTTAAAAAAGAAAAGAAAAAAAAAAAAAAGAAAAAAATGCATTACATGGTGTCATGCCAAAGACATTTTGAAAAACATCAATTCATAATGTGATGGATTTCGCCTTTCCACTGGGCTCAAAATATACCAGGCGTTGCACACATTTCAGAATATTCTGTTCATTTGTTTTGATGTTATATGTACATATATTTTTTTTCCCTTTAATCTTTACCAAGTCATTCTTTTACTAATGAGGAATAGTTAGCTTGTGCTTGTTTTCCCCCCACTGTTTACTTCTTCTCTACAGGTTCCCTTACCCTGCATTGGTGTACAGAGGAAGTCAGCCAACGCTCGTTTTTTCCCAACTAATTTGTTCACACACACACACACGCGCACACACACACACACACACACATACACACACACACACACCCTGTGTGTGTAAATGCAACAACGTTTATCGTATCTGTGAGCATTTAGCTTTCAAAAGTTGCTATGCTGTATGTTTCTGCAACAGAACATTTAAAATGTAGCTGCCACCTCTTCAAGAAGATGCTCACTCACTCACGCTGCTCCACATGAAGTGATAATCACTGTAAACAGTGTATTGTGTATGCTGAATCAGAAACAAGTTCCAATTTAAATCACAAGAGTGACTCAGAAGTCGTGTAGCATCTCCTCTAGTGGGTTGCATAAAGATCACTGATACAGATTGCTCCTTGTAGACTGCTCGTCCCTCCACTACACTTCAGAGTGGCTGTGTAGGGGGTGAGTGGAATGAAACGTGCTAGTACGGAAAATGAGCACAAAATTTTTTTTAAAAAAAAGGTTCACTGAATTTAAAAAACAGTAAAGACAGACAAATCTGAATTTGAATAAAAAAAAAAGGGGTGATCTCACGTCTGATCGAAGACGGGACTGAGATTGTTCTGAACAACAGTTGTCTTGCGCTTGCTCTTGCTGTCTCTGTCAGGCAGTAGGTACATCTTGATGTAAGGGTCAGCCAGGCCCTTGCTGTCGCCTTCTGCCGGTTTGAGGTTACTGCACAACCAGCATGGCATCATTCTCACCATGGTTACGCTTCCTGTCATTTTCCAGCTTCACTGGCTGTCCAAAACAACATGAATAATGATAATACCAACAACTTTCCCACGAAAAGTTACTGACCACCCCCCGATCTGACCATGACATTCCAAGGGCAAAAAAAAAATGTGAAAGATGACTGTTAATTTTGTTTCTTGGCATGTGGAAAACAGTGCAGCATCGATTTATCCTCACTAGAGACACAGGTATTGCACTGTACATACATAAGAAAACAAAGCTGCTTTCCCTAAAAGCTGATGACCTTTTTCATGCGCATGGCTGGGAGTAATGTTGACCTAAGACACAGAAGTCATGGGCACAAGCAGTAATCTGAGCTTAAGCTGTGTGACTGTGCCTGAAGGCAGCCACTTCATGAGTCATGGCCAGTCCCCCCCCCCCCCCCCCTCCAGCCATTCCACCTCAACTGCAGGGCAGGATGCTTTGTAGGAATGGTATGCAAAACCAGCAAGCCTGCACACTGCCACTCTTGTTCTGAACCCCTGGTGGAAGCATAGCCTCAAACGAACAATGACAGACTGCAGCCTTGAAATCTCTTGTCTCACTTGCCCGTTCTATTCCTGCAGAAAAAGTCACTAAGCTTCCTTCTAAGAAGCCCAGTTGACAGGTTTTCTGTTGTTGCTGGTGCAGCTGTCTTTAAACACAAAGTCATGAGCACAACTCCACTCACTGCATTTCTTTTTAAAGAGCACAGTGAACATATTTTCTTTGTCGCTAGTACTGGTGCCTTTAAATGCAAATCCAAATGACTGATTTGTGTCCACGAGTCTCAAGTTCTAGTTGGTTCCAAGCCATGCCGATTACATTAAGAAGAAACCATCACTGTTTAGGGAAACTAGCTTTCTTTTTCAAGCATACTGCACATTACTTATGAGTCTTGTGAGGACAAAACTGATACTGCACTGCTCGCTGTTAGTTGTTGGTACATCATAAATGGGATCTGAAATCCAAAATCATAACAGTTCTGCTTAAAAATGTTTTTCTTATTAATATCACGCACAAATCTTAAGTTGTCTTTGATAGCATAATAAAGAAGATACCAACAATTTTGGTAACACAAATAATACTTTGTGGAACCTGTAAATGGTCTCCAGAACTCTTCACACACGCACACACACACACGCACACTTTTCAGGGAGGAAATCGTCACTAGGTCAATCTGGTACACACAAACAGAAAAATGTTTCAGGCAAACCACGCCTTAACCGAGTTTTTTTTCATTTTCTTTGCTGTGGGAAGTTTTTCTCCATTAATAATAAAGACATTCACATTGTTATCTCCTGTGAAACCTTTTCGGGCATTACGATCACATGCGGGGAAAATAAAACTGCAAAGCCATTAGAGCAAAGGAACAAGGTATTACAGTTTTAGTTAAACCCATCAACGTAAGTTTCATAAAGGAGTGTTTTGTCCTGTGCCTGTGTCCTTGGTGGTAACTAACCCCCTCTCTTTGTAAATTTTCCATCAACATAAATTAGTTCCTGTCCTTTCACCACTCTTTTCACCCACCCACACTCACACAAATGAGCACATCTGTTATAAACAAGCAAGCAGCAAGTGGCTTAAAGTTTACTGTTTAAAAATTTACTCTTGCTTTTACCATTAAATCTCTACTGTAAAACACGCACACACACACACACACACACACACACACGCAACATGCAGATACACACTGAGCTCAGATTGTACCATGTGATCTTTTGAATGACAACAACAATTACTATAAAAAAGCAAACACACACACACACACACACACACACATGCTTACATATACACACTGAGTTCACATTGACCTACGTGATTTTATGAATGACAACAATCAGATTTTGTCGGGGCGCACTGTAGCGGAAAGTCATCTGAATGCGTCCCAGGTTGAATTCACCATCTTCATCCACCCTGCAAAACCAACAGCGGACAAGGTCTTCGTCATTGCTGATGCCAGAAACAAAGTCATCATCTGTCACCATTTTACGGTTTAAAAAAAAATTAATTAACCTAAAAATCTTTAAAGTCATTGCATTTATTCTAATCATGATCGCATTAATTTTTCCAACAATCATCTGAACAGTATCCATTCTCAACAATCATCTTATCAGCATCCATTTTATCCAACAATCATCTGATGACTATCCACACTGTATCCAACAATCATCTGACCAGTATCCACACTGGAGACAACAATCATCTGATCATCACACTGTATCCACACTGTCAGTCTCCACACTGTAAGGACAACAATCATCTGATCAGTATCCACACTGTAGGGACACAACAATCTGATCAGTATCCATCAACATCTGATCATATCCAGACTGTAGGACAACAATCATCTGATCAGTATCCACACTGTAAGGACAACAATCATCTGATCAGTATCCACACTGTAGGGACAACAATCATCTGATCAGTATCCACACTGTAGGGACAACAATCATCTGATCACTATGCACACTGAATGGGTCAACAATCATCAGATCAGTATCCACTGTAAGGACAAACAATCATCTGATCAGTATCACACTGTAGGGACAATATCCACAGTATCCACACTGTAAGGACAACAATCATCATCAGTATCCACACTGTCAACAATCATCTGATCATCAGTATCACACTGTAGGGACAACAATCATCTGATCAGTCATATCAGTCTCCACACTGTAGGGACAACAATCATCTGATCAGTATCCACACTGTAAGGACAACAATCATCTGATCAATCATCTAAGGACAACAGTATCCACACTGTAGGACAACAATCATCTGATCAGTATCCACACTGTAGGGACAACAATCATCTGATCAGTCTCCACACTGTAAGGATCAGTATCCACACTGTAGGGACAACAGGGATCTGATCAGTCTCCACACTGTAAGGACAACAATCATCTGATCAGTATCCACACTGTAAGGACAACAATCATCTGATCATCTGATCAGTGTATCCACACTGTAGGGACAACTGTAAGGACAACATCATCTGATCAGTATCCACACTGTAGGGACAACAATCATCTGATCAGTATCCACACTGTAGGGACAACAATCATCTGATCAGTATCCACACTGTAGGGACAACAATCATCTGATCAGTATCCACACTGTAGGGACAACAATCATCTGATCAGTATCCACACTGTAAGGACAACAATCATCTAATCAGTCACTGTGTAGGGACAACAATCATCTGATCAGTATCCACACTGTAGGGACAACAATCATCTGATCAGTATCCACACTGTAGGGACACACAATCATCTGATCAGTATCCAGACTGTAGGGACAACAATCATCATCTGATCAGTATCCACACTGTAGGGACAACAATCATCTGATCAGTATCCACACTGTAGGGACAACAATCATCTGATCAGTCTCCACACTGTAGGACATCATCATCTCCTCCACACTGTACACTTAGACAACAATCATCTGATCAGTCTCCAGATCACTGTAAGGACAACAATCATCTGATCACTATCCACACTGTAGGGACAACAATCATCTGAAGAGTATCCACACTGTAGGGAACAATCATCTGATCTGACACTATCCACACTGTAAGGACAACAATCATCTGATCAGTATCCACACTGTAGGGACAACAATCATCTGATGATCAGTTCAGTCTCCACACTGTAAGGACAACAATCATCATCTGATCAGTCTCCACACTGTAAGGACAAACAATCATCTGATCAGTCTCCACAATCATCTGAGGACAACAATCATCTGATCAGTCTCACTGTACAGGACATCAGTCAGTCCACACTGTAAGGACAACAATCATCTGATCAGTTTCCACAGGGACATCAGTCAGTCCACACTGTAAGGACAACAATCATCTGATCAGTATCCACACTGTCAGGGACAACACTGTCAACAATCATCTGATCAGTATCCACACTGTAAGGACAACAATCATCTGATCAGTATCCACACTGTAAGGACAACAATCATCTGATCAGTCTCCACACTGTGAGGACAACAATCATCTGATCAGTTTCCACAGGGACATCAGTATCCACACATCTCCCTCAACCACCTCCTCATCCCATCACTCTCCCACTTTGTCTGCCCCTCATCCAGTGGCCTGCCTTCTCTCCCCTTTGTGGTGATTCACTCTCTTCTCTTCTTCCACCCCTGCTTATCTCCCAAACTGTTCATCCTCATTTATTCGTGATAAGCGCGCTCCCGCTAGCGCCCAACTGAAAATCACACGGCCAAAAGGCTGAGCACCTGCCAGCGCCCGGTAAAACACACATGGCAACAATGGGCGCCACCATGTTTCTCATAGACAAGGAAGTCTCGCGAGAACGTGACTTTCTTCTTCCTGTAGCCATTCACTTCCATTTACAAAAAAACTGCGAATCGATACGTGCCGTGGTTCTCGAGTTTTGAATTTTTTAAAGTTTTGTGGTCGAAATGCTGGTTTTCACCATCGCTAACCTTGATTTCTGCCGTTCTATAAGATTTAGTAATGAAGATACTGTAGTTTGTGGGATTTACGGCATAAGACTTAGTGAAAGTGCTGGGTGGTGAAGCCTACAGTGACCTAGATTTCGACTGGGATGAGGTTCCAGATATAATAAACATCGATTCGGAAGAAAGTTCTGAAGATTTTTTTTTTTTTTCCCCCGGAAAATGGCTCATGTGATATTCTTCAAACTTATGATATAGCAACATATATATTCATAGGAATTTAAAAAATGATTTTTTTCATTATTTCCTTTCCTCTCTTTTAAATTAATTTTAAATTGGGTAACCATGTTCAAATTACAGAGTTACTTATCTTGCCGATGGTTTTTCAGCACAACTAAGCTCAGGTAAGCGCATACTACAGAGGGTGAACACAACCTCCACTCTCCTCTCTATTCTTCCCTAAAACCCCCTCTCTCCCCAAACTTATCTCCCCTTTGCCCCACCCTCTTCCTCCACTAAAAAGGCCGACTCACGTAGGGACAGCCGGAGGCACAGTCTTCCTCTGGCGTACATCAGACTCCGTTCCCATTGCGGAAGCAGCTGGCTTGATCAGTTCTTCAGTACCTGGGGATGCAGTCCCCTTCGCCCCGCCACCAGTGGCGGTGGCACCACTGCCTGCAGATGGGGGCACAGTCTCGGCAGATTTACCACCTCCTGATGACTTGCTATCCACCTCTCCTGAAGGGGTGTCCACTGAGCTTTCCTCTCCTGGAGAGACAAGAACCATTCATTTGTCCTTGGATTGATTCATTTATAGATGTAGTTCAATCATCCATCTTTCTAAGTTTGTTAAAGCATAGTTCTGATGTACACACTCAAATACACAGCTTTACATATGGTAACACTAATCTGAAAAAGCATCAGACCCAAAAGACCACAGACAGAGAGGGATTGGTGGCAATGGGAGATGAGGTGACGGATTAGGTCAACAATACAGCAGTGCCCACGACATTTTAATTTCTGTATGCACTTTGTTCTCTATAATATTCTAAGCTGATAGAACAACTTAACACTGACTTAAGCTATGTGAAGTACCAAACAGAAGGGCAAGGACATACTGCAACATCAGCTAGCACAGTGCAGTGGTCAGCATCACAAGTTGTGAAGTAATGAGGAAGTGAGGTTAAGTCCCAGTAGAGAAATACATTAGCTAGATGTGTCTGCCCTTAGTGGTCCCCACCTGCATTCATTCATCACGTATGGGCTCAACTGGGAAGACTGAAACCACACTGTCATGTAGTTTCTTGTGACAGTGCTAAGTACATTTCTTGTTCAACACTGCATGTATTTGGATCTGGTTGATGCAGGAATATATCTACGAAAGGAAGCATCAAGTCCATCACTGTCATGCAGCCTCCAAACAAATGGAATGCCACAGTATTATCTTCATCATGCTCACTTACCACTACTCTATTGAAGAAAAAAAAAGAAGCTTCAAACAAACAATCAAAAAAGGAAAGTTGTGCAGCGTCACAAGTATGAACAGAAGACAAAACAATTCCCACAGGCCGATTGTGGACATGGGAAACCATGAACACAGCAGTCAACTCAGCTGTCTCTCATGGAAGTCTGCCATCTCAGTGACAATATTGTGGGTGGGCGGAAATTCAGCATGACATGGTGGGCACCCAAGGAAATGGGAATCATGCCACCAATCCACGAGGCAAAAAGAGCGCTAAGGAGGGCACAGACCTCCACCACGGTTCAAGCTCATACTCTCTTGCCCTTTGGTTTATTTTCCATGTTTCAGGGCATGTAGTCGAAGAAAACAGACAGCCTGACTCGGTTTTGTGCACAGAAGTTATCAGGAGTTGTTGCTCTTTGGTCACAGCCTCTGCCATGGTTAAAAGCTGCATGTGCAATTGCTGCTCAAGAACTTCATCTCCAGAATCCCCCCCCCCCCCCCCCAGTTTCTGGTATTTTTGTCAAATGTGTACAAAATATGGTGCAGTTCTATGGGTAAGCAGGTCTGCAACATTCCAACTGGACCAGTGGATGCTAATCTCTATCTTTGGTCTTTCCTATTTTCTTTCCAGGCAGTACATTTGCACCAATGCAGCATCCACCAAGTAGGGAACTCCCACCTGCTGCAGCTTTGTCTGTCAGCAGGTTCTCTGATGATTCCATCCACTCTGGGTTGGCTTCTGGCGTCAGCACCTGGCACGCAGAAAAACAGATTGCACAGTGATCACTGAAGTGAGAGACACAGTGTGTGTGTGCTCATACAGATGTGTATTTGCTTGTATGAATGTGAGCATACTTCTGTGTGTGTGTGTGTGTGTGTGTGTGTGTGTGTGTGTGTGTGTGTGTGTGTATAAGCATATATATTTGTGTGTGTACTTGGTCACCCATATATGAATAGGTGTATATATTCATGGTTGCATGCATGCTCATAAGCATGTGCTCGAGTGTGTATGAGCATTACAACAATCAGAATCTTTACACTTATTTCAAGTTATAGAAACAATTGTTTGTGAACATTGGTCATAACAGTCTTTGTAAAACTGTTTCACATATAATCTCTTTTAACAAAATGATCATCATAATTGTTAATTAGACAGTTTGTGCTGTTCTTTCAGTCTGTTTTTAGAAGATGTATTTTAAAGGGTTGTGTAAATATAAATAATAGATGTATATCTCTTTTTTGACTTGTGAGTTAAGCGCATCATGGTGACATCCCTGATAGGGCCCCCTTGTGGTCAGCTGGAATATAAGCAACATTATTTCTCTTATTTCACTGTTCTTTCAAGAAATTTAAAAAAAAAAAAAAAGTGTGGACCAATGCCAAGTAAGGCCAAACTGTTCTTTTTCTGATGTGTCATATATTACCCCGCATTCCTTTTGTTCCCTTTTCTGTGTCATATTAACCCGCATTCCTTTTGTTCCATTTTCTGTGTCATATTAACCCGCATTCCTTTTGTTTCCCTTTTCTGTGTCATATTAACCCGCATTCCTTTTGTTCCATTTTCTGTGTCATATTAACCTGCATTCCTTTTGTTCCCTTTTCTGTACCATATTAACCCGCATTCCTTTTGTTCCCTTTTCTGTACCATATTAACCCGCATTCCTTTTGTTCCCTTTTCTGTACCATATTAACCCGCATTCCTTTTGTTCCCTTTTCTGTGTCATATTAACCCGCATTCCTTTTGTTCCTTTTGTTCCCTTTTTCTGTGTCATATTAACCCGCATTCCTTTTGTTCCCTTTTCTGTATCATATTAACCCAGATTCCTTTTTTTTCCCTTTCTGTGTCAAAAAACCCATGATCTTTTTCTTTTGTTCCCTTTTCTGTATCATATTAACCCAGATTTCTTTTTTCCCTTCCTTTTCTGTATCATATTAACCCAGATTTCCTTTTCTTCCCTTTTCTGTCTCATATTAACCTTTCCTTTTTCCTTTTCTTCCCTTTTTCTGTGTCATTTTAACCCAGATTTCTTTTCTTCCTTTTCTGTGTCATTTTAACTCAGATTTCGTTTCTTCCCTTTTCTATGTCACATTAATTAATCAAATCTC
>JADBJO010003994.1:62500-87500 GCA_016801955.1 Conus betulinus | reverse complement strand
TTCTTACATGAATACACTTTTCACCAATACTTTCAACTGCTACCACATTATCATTATTTTTTTCTTTAACTGGGTGATATTCTATTATCATGATTAGGTACAATGATATCCATGTTTAATGTCCAAGCACTCTTCATCCCTGAGCAGTGGGCTGACGGGACCAGTCTGACATCACACTGCTACCACCAGGCCAACAGTGCATTACACTGAAGAGCAAACCCTAATTGTTATGTTGGGTGATGAACTGAACTCACAACTATCTGAAAGACAACCAAGGGCCCCCAATCCCCTACCCATTATCATTACCTCCACGTCCCATTATCTGTGATTGGTAATGGGACAAATTTGCTCCACAATTCACACTGGCCTCTTTTCAGTTTGTTTGGATTCACTGTTGTTGTCTTCCCAAATGTTTTTTTTTCCTTTAAACAGTCAGGTCCAATCCACCTTGACCCTTTCTCTTGTCTTCCCCTTTTCCCACCCTTAAAACAGACATGGCGAAATATAATCATACATGAGTTAAGTGATTGACCTCAGGACATTATCTAGCTGACATGATATTTTCATCACCCAACAATTGGCTGACCTGAACAAAAAAGGGAAATCAGTCCTTTAATTTTCATTTTAACTTATTTAGCTGTAGGTTTGTCTAACATGACAGACATTGGATACATGTGTAACAAGCAAGCATGCATACATGCCAGTGCACGCACACACACACACACACACACACACACACACACACACACACACACACACGCACGCACGCACGCACGCACGCACGCACACACACACACACACACACACACACACACACACACACACACTCTCTCTCTCACCTACATTTACACACATACACTTCTCACACACATACTCTCTCTCTGTCCCTTTCTCTCTCTCTCACCCTTCACACCCCTTCGTTCCCTTTCCCACCCCCAAGAAAAACCACAGCAGCAGCAACAAAGCCTCAAACAATCATCAAATGCTGGAAGGAAAGCAAAAGCAGTGCTCAGCATATCACACAGCAAAACAATATTGTTTCAAGTCTCTTTTTAAATACAGGAAAACTACATATTTCTTTCTTTCTTTTAATTCATTTACTTTTGTATTTGTATATTGCTTTGCCATAGTAACTCTTCACTCATTTACTGCACAGTGTGTCATAGCTGTCTTCAGCCCACATTGTGATCAAGTTCAGCCACACAGCCACAATAGTGTGTCAAGGCTGTCTTCAGCCCATACTGTGATCAAGTTCAGCCACAACAGTGTGATCAAGGCTGTCTTCAGCCCATACTGTGATCAAGTTTAGCCACAACAGTGTGTCAAGATTGTTCAGCCCATACTGTGATCAAGTTCAGCCACAACAGTGTGTGTCAAGATTGTTCAGCCCATACTGTGATCAAGTTCAGCCACAACAGTGTGTCAAGATTGTTCAGCCCATACTGTGATCAAGTTCAGCCACAACAGTGTGTCAAGATTGTTCAGCCCATGGGGGGGGGCTGTGATCAAGTTCAGCCACAAAAGTGTGTAGGAAGGAGGTTGGGAGGTTGGGGCAGTAGGGATGACAGGGGCAGAAGAGAGAGGGAGGAAAGGTGAGAGAAAGCTGAGGTGGGGAGAAAAGAAAAGAGAGAGAGAGACAGACAGAAAAGAGAGACAGAGAAAGAGGGAGACAGGAACAGAAAAGGAGAGAGAGAGACAGACAGAAAAGAGAGACAGAGAAAAAGAGGGAGACAGGAACAGAAAAGGAGAGAGAGAGACAGACAGAAAAGAGAGACAGAGAAAGAGGGAGACAGGAACAGAAAAGGAGAGAGAGAGACAGACAGAAAAGAGAGACAGAGAAAGAGGGAGACAGGAACAGAAAAGGAGAGAGAGAGAGACAGACAGAAGAAGAGAGACAGAGAAAGAGGAGAGAGACAGACAGAAAAGAAGACAGAAAAGAGGGAGACAGGAACAGAAAGGAGAGGAAAAGAGAGACAGACAGTGAGACAGATAGCTTGCAGACAAGAGACAGACTGAGAGAGAGACAGACTGTCATCACACAGGCAAACAGTGCATCACTGCAAACCAGTACTTTACTGTACTGTACACAAAGACTGATTCCTCACTTTCTGATCAGCGCAGAGATAAAAAAAAAAAAAAAAGGAACAAAAGAAAGAACAGATATCAACAAAAGAAACAGAGACAGAAAAACTGTAAATATTTCTGAAATGATACAGCAATGTGACTTTTGCAAAAAGTATAACCAATTTATCAATTTATACACACTATAACTTTTTGTAAAAATAATGGGACTTGTTGCCAGAATTGAAAAAAAAAAAACAACAAAAACAGGCAAAACTCCCCCCCCCCCCCCCCCCCCCGCAATGTAAGTTACACCCCCCCCCCCTCCCCAAAACAACAACAACAACAACACAAAACATATATATATACATCCATGATACTAGGAAACAGGTGAAAAGTTGGCCAGTAACTGACTCTGATAATCAATAAAGAACTCTCGGAAAAATGTGGATGCAGTTGATGGTTTGATGAGATGTGTTGTGCATTTGTCTTGTGAAATAAAAGAATTTTGCAAACAAAATGGGTTTTGTGCATTTTATATATTTTTCAAGCTGAAGTGTTGGCGCAAAAAATGGGACATCATTACACTGGCATGCGTCCGTTCAAAGTTCTTCAGTGCTAAGAAGTCCAGGCACTTTAATTCAGCAAGAAAACGAAAGTTAATGAATGAGATATACAACAATATAAAAGGAATGAAAAGATGTGTCTTTTGGAATTTTTGAATCGACCAAAAATGGTCCTGACGTAAGTTATCTTCATTTTCATATTCAACTACCAAGGTAAGGGGTTATCTTCTCAGCATACATGTTTCTTAGAACACAAAAATTACATCACTTATTAGTGGGAAGACACTAATTTGTCTGAATGACCAAAAAATGTTTGGAAATACTAGATTTTTAGGATTCTTTTTTTCGACTGTGAATGACTTCATTTCCATCTGTAACTTAAGAGAATGGTGGCCAACTGAAAACATGAGAGTGAACTTAAACGCTTGAAATCATGTTCTAGGCACGACATAGTGTCTGGAAACTCCACGCTTGTGACCTTCATCTCTATCATATGAACCAATCGTATTCTATTTGAGAGAACTGCTTTTCGTTTTCCATTCCTTTGAATGCAGTGCAACGACACAGCGCTCTGATTCACTGCACACGATGTAGTCACATTATTCACCCTGGGCTCCACTGTCCTTAAATCAGTAAATCTACTATTCATCATTCAATCATCACTGCACACACGCATCTTGTGAATTGGTGAGATTATATCGACAATCGGATTAAATAAGCTTCTGACTAAAAGCAAGTGTCCATATCCTAAAGCCATTTTCCAGTATCATGGACGTGTGTATATATATATATACTGAACTTGAAAATCCACACTTTGCAAGCGACACAGAGACAGAGATGACTGGAACAGAGAAGACCAGAAACAAGCAAGAAGCTCTGATGGCCATCATGATAAAAGAAAAAAAGGAGCGATGCAAGAAAAAAAAGAAGAAATAAAAAAACACACACACACAAGAAAAATAAGAAATAACAAAAAGGAAAAGAAAAAAAAGAATGCTCTCTGAATAATAACAACAAACATCAAGAACTGAATTGTCGGTGGCAGGTAAGAAGAGGGACCTACACACAAGCATGCATGCTGGCACTTTGCATCCCGTTCTGCTCAACCCCTTTCTCCCTAACACATACATACACACACGCACAGGCACACACACACACACACACACACACACACACACACATATACCTGTAAAAGGATACAAATGAGGCGTAATGCAAAACGCCGTGAAATAAGGCGGACAGAAAAAATTGATTTACATAAATATGAAGACTGGAATCAAACTTCTTTCAGTTTCGTGTGCTGCACAACCAAGTTGTTTTGTTTTGTACACACACACATGCCTGTATGATAATGCAAATGAGGCGTAATGCAAAACGCATGAAATGAGGCAGTTCAGGAGGAAATGTGTGAAAAAGTGTGTGAACAATGCAAATTAAAACTGAGGCAATTGCCTAGGAAGCACTGGCGTATCACTTACGACGTTCTGCACTGCCGTATGGGCTTAAGAAAATGAGGCGAAAAAAATCCACTCATTTTAGAAATCGCCTGGTTCGTGTACATTTTGCTGGGAGCAATCCTCTCATTTATGCTGTTTTGTAAACACACACACACACACACACACACACACACACACACACACGCATAAGCACACACACACATGCAAACACACACACTGTTCAGTATTCCTCTCAAGAGAAATGCACTTTTCTATTCCTTAACACCCTCAAGTTCCCCCATCCTTCCCCCCCCAACAGCTTCAATGCTCTGTCCCTCTCTCCCCATCACTCCAGCTCCATCCCTCTCAAAACACAATCACACCCGACTTTCTCAGTCATAGCCACAGGTGCAACTCACAGGTAGGTCGAGGGCAGAGTCAAGGTTGACAACCAGGAGAGCAGAGTGGACGCTGTCTTCATCGATCCCTTCGTCCCTCACCTTCACCACCACTGTAAATCCACAGTGCATCTTCAGGTGACAGGAGAAGGCATCAAAAGGAAAGAAATGTTATGTTAGGTAACAACAGGGGAAACCATGGAGGTTTACAACAGAGCTACAGGAAGGGAACACACACACACACATCAACATACATGCACGTGTGCGTACACACACACGCACACACACATGCATGCATGCATGCATGCACGCACACGCACACAGATTGACAGATAGATAAATCGACTGATAGAGAGATATACAGACAGACATATAGATTGAAAGAGAGAGAGATAGATGAATAAGGATTGCTAGGCATTCCAAGACAAATGCCTGAGACACCAGACTCCTCAGATAAATGACTATGACTGGCAGCAACTCTTCACAAGCACAAGTAGATAGGGACCTCTCACCACAGTTAAGCAGCACCATCAGCTTGCTCGATAGAAGCACATACTTTGCCACAGCTCCCCTGAGAAAGACACCTCTGCATGGTAAAGTGCAAAGTGGGCATCCCAGAGGGAGCAGTGAAGGATGACAGCATACAGGGCAGGTCAGGTGACACCACCTCTGCCCTGTGGAACAGGACTGAGGACACAGAGGACAGTGGACATCCCTGACTGGACACACGTCCAGTATCACACCTATCACCTACCATCATTAGTCAAGAAAATTCTAGACCATGAGGGAAAAAAAAATTTTGAGGAAAAAGGTAATATCAATAAAATAATAGAAGGGAATAAAGACAGGATTTTTAAAAATTACACATTAACAGGAGGGGGGGGGGGGGGGGGGGGGAGATGAAATACAACATTTTTCATAGGATGTAACTGTAGGGGGGAAAAGTCTGAATAAAAATGGTTTTTTAATCAAATGAAGAAGAATCATATAAACAAAAACTTCATAAACACTTAACACTAATACAAAACTGAAGATAAATACTTCTGGGTTGTGCTGTCATCAAAACTGATTTTTGTTTGTTTGTTTTGTCCAAACAGATTTCTTTGCCTGGAATTCCTGCTACTCTTGAGAAACAAGACAGAGGAAGGAGAAGGGGGAAGGTTTCCATTCTCTCTCTTTCTCTCTAACACACACACACACACACACACACACACACACACACACACATCTCAACTCGCCTTACACCTGTTAACTCACTCCAAACACACCCACATGTCAGACCAACTATGCTAACCACACAGCCAACCCCAATCCTGACCACACGAGTGCACAGTCTCTCAACTCAACAGCTGGGCACTACCTTTTGGCCATCACTTAATTATGAACAGCAGCCAAGCACGTCATCCAATTTCACATGACATGCCCTCTAGACTGAGAGAAAGTTGAAGTCATCATTATTTTAGTGAGACGATTCTGGGCGAAAATGTCACCCTCATCAGAGTATAGTGATGGTCATCAGAGTGCTGACCCCTTCCGCTGAAGGCAGACAACCCTGTGCCACCGTATTTGCTACTGTGTTCAGTATAAGATCAACACATGGATCAGTAACTGAAAACACTTTGTGCTGATTTTCTTTTTTTCACCCCCCCCCCCCCCCCCCCCCCCCCCTTCTTTCAACACAGGTTTTGGCAATATTTTGATCAAAGCTTCACTGAACTGATGTTTCAAATTGTTCAAAAGAAACAAACAAATAAAAAAAAAGTAAACACTGAAAATGGCTGGTAACTTTTTAACCATGAACACTCTGACAAAGCTAGCCATGTTTTCTTTTTTCTTTCGTTACAGGATCATGCGGAAGGAGGGGGAAGGGAAAGGGTGGGGAGATGCAGGGACGATGGAGTGGGGCCACTTGATCCATTTTGCATTGTCAGTCTAAACTTCCGACCTAGCTATGTGGACAGCCAGCTGACTTAGTATTGCTTAGAACTCAAGTTCACTGGGAAAGGCTGGCCACCTGACTGCCACCAACAACACACACACACAACCCACTTAGAACACGACATGAAAGCTGCCTGGGGTAATTCATTTTGTCTGAGCACCTTTTATTGGTAGGAGTAGCCAGCTCACTTTCAACATCACCCAACTTCCACCTGTTCACCTCATTGTTGCATGATTATCTTCCACACTTAAAATTTGTCTGAAAATAGAACTCCAATGTCTGTCTAGTCAATTTTACACATTACTAGAAATTCCTGTTCCAACAATGCAGGATAACAATGAATTCAAAAGCTTATTAATTGATCATGTTGGAGAAAAAAAAAAAAAAAAAAAAACGTATGCATTAATTCTGGCACACTGTGTGAACAGACTGTTAATGTTGTTTGTATTACAATAACCATTTGAATGTCTCGTCCATTAGTGTCACCTCTTCTTTTTCTATATTTATCACCAGTCAATGAAGGTAGTTTTACCTTTGTAATCTAATTTATTTATCCAATCATTTGTTTAGTGGATTTTCCCTTCACAATTTCTACATCAAAATGCTTCTAACTTTCAAACTTTCAGTAAAAAAAAATCCTGTTCTTGGTACCCATTTAATGCTGAGAGAAAACTTTGTTCCTTAATAACCTAAAAATTGCACATGTACACATGCGTGCGCGCACACACACACACACACACACACACACACGTTTTTTTAATCTTTTTTCCCGGCCCTGATCCTTTTTTTTTTTTTCATCTGATATCACATTATGTGGGAAAGACGTAAAAACAACAACACCACCACCACCACCACCACACACACACACCCCCCACACACACACACACACACACACAAACAAATAAGGTTTTTATCCCCAAATATACATGGCCTTGTATTAATCCCTTACATACACAAATCTGTTACCTGATGTGTTTTTAAAGGTGAAGGGACACTCTGTGTGTGTGTGTGCGTGTGTGTGTGTGTGTGTGTGTGTGTGCGCATAATACATAGACAATACACCAAAATATGCACACATCATCAACTGCGCTCAAAATAAACACAAAGATCAGGGATGTTTCTTATGAAATGAACACTTTTTGAAATAGGTAAAGGCATGCTGGTTTGTACAAAGCTGAACACATCATCACCAGCTTCCTTCCACACCGATTTGCATGGCTTCATCACCTGGATATATCACTCTAACATATTTCTTCAACCCCCTCTCTCTCCCCCCCTCCCCCTCTCTCTCCCTCTCGCAGACAAATAGAGACACATGCACAGACACACATCCTCTCTCTCTCTCTGATGACTCAGTTGTGCAGAAATACAGACACATTTACATAATTACAGCTACACATATTGTACACACACATACACATGTGCATGCAGAACAAACACTGTGGCCAAATAGAAAGACACTGCGAGCAAAAGAAAAAAGTTGGAGACAGGACTCTGAATAAATTTCATTCTGTTTACAAAGAAAGCAGTTGAAAAGAAAGAAAAACAGTGACAGAAAGATTAGAATAATGCTGGAGGAGATAAAGAAGGAGAGAAAGGGAAGTAGGGAAGAAATAGTGTGTGAAACAGACAAAGAGAGAGGGAGGGAAGAGTTTGGGAAAAAACAGATGACAGGAAGACAGACAGACAGAAAGACAGAAATAGCAGACAGGTAAGTCGAGGAGAAAAAGAAAGAAAGAGACAGACAGACTTGGGACAGGGAAGGGGCTGGAAGGAGAAACAATGAGATAGACAGACAGACAAAAAGAAACACACACACACACACACACACACACACACACACACACACACACACACATTACCATAGTTAGAGAGAGAGACTGAGACAGGGGTAGTAAGAAAGAATCAAATGAAGAGAAGAGAAAGATTAATGTGGAAGGGCTGAAAGAGAATTTTTTCTTAGTTAATTTGTTGATTACTTTGTACAATAAAAAAGTGCAACAAAACTGTTAAAATTGCTAGATATGAACTGACAGACAAACAGACAGACAGATGAACAGACAGATAAACCAACACACAGACAGACTGACTCAGAGAGACAGACAGACAAACAGAAATATGACAGATCAGATTCAGACAGATACCCAGACTGTGAGAGAAAAGCACAAGTGGCAGACTTGGGCATACAGAGACAAGTGTCTGAGAGGCTAAGACAGACAGATAGAAAGGCAGACAGGGGCATACAGAGACAATGTCTGAGAGGCTAAGAAAGACAGATATAGAAAGGCAGACAGAGGCATACAGAGACAAGTGTCTGAGAGGTTAAGAAAGACAGATAGAAAGGCAGACAGAGGCATACAGAGACAAGTGTCTGAGAGGCTAAGAAAGACAGATAGAAAGGCAGACTGGAACAGACATTGTGAATTATGTAAACAATATTTTTTTTTCAAAAGAGACACTAATAAATGATGCTATAAAATTGATTCAATCTCCATCTTTCTTCTGCCTTCTACATAACTGCTACTCTCCATCTGAGAAACAAATCTAATCAACTGTGTTCAGAAAAAAAAAAAAAAAGCAGTAAGTCAAAATAATACTGATTTTACAAATGTTAAACATGCTCCTAAAATAAAAAAAACTACTAACCCGTGAGCAAAAGAAAAACCATGTAAATAATAATTCTACTAACAATAATAAAGCAAGTCATTTTTCTTTTCAAAATAATGCAAATTAAAGAATATATAAAGTACAGACATAGATTGGCACACTTGCCCCTACATGTATTCACACAATCACACAATAAGACACACACACACACACATTAATAGCAACAAGCACTCCAGAAAATGCACTCTCATTTCTGACTGACAAAATCATAACTGAAAAATTATTCATTAAAGTGTTTCCATGTCATATAATTAATAATACAATAAAAAGTATCAATCTAAACAACTGACAGATAATATTCATCCATACTGAAGATAGTTATTGATAAACAAAAAGTGGAATGTCACAGAATATCGAGTAATTACAAGAAAAGAATAAAACTGTTCCTTTTTCAATACTGTACACTTCCTAGGTTTGCAACCAAAAGTTATATCAGACACACAAACCAGGGGTTTTTTTTTTTTAATGAAATTCTTGCTCAAATAACATGGCAATCCCACAATGGAATCTGACTTAAGCAACTCCCATTATAAAATATACAACTCTCTCACTAATGTTTATGCCAAATGAGTTCAAAATATGACACGCTGGGTTATCTGATATGAACTGTGAATTTAGTACACACAGAAATGAAACAAAAAACCAACTTGTCTCTGTACCTGATGGCACTGAATTTTCAACCAAATTGCCTGTTGCATCATGAGAACTACGAATTCAAAGTCATCAATAAAAACCGTTTTCCTTGAAGCATTCATTACGTCAAGGTTCATCAACAACTAATGACAGTTTATGGTGACAGAGCTCATAATCTAAAGGTGCATAACATTTAGAAATTTTCAAGCGCTAGTTAGACTAAATTACCAACCTCAATACATGGAAGACTGATTTTACTGATTTTAAGTCACGCTAAACACAAACACTCTGTATTTATCTTACCTTTGTTTCAAAATAGATGCTATCTGCTTTAAACCATCATTGTATAACTTTTGCGAGGGTAGTGGCTAACCTCTGAATCGATGCTGAACACAGTATTTGATTCCATAAAACCTCTTTTTCTCCTCAGTTTGTAAAGTTTTGAGCTGATGTTTCAAATTATGAGAATAGTGTGTGCATTTATGGACTCTATTAATTTTAACCAAAACTTTCAATACAAGCAACCAATCATGATTGAAAACACCAAAAACAGACAAATTATGATGCAAATTTTGCTATTTATATGCTACATTTCTTTTCCAAATCTGAAATCAGTTCGTCAAATTCCTCTACTGTGCTCTCGCTTATCCTTAGATTTCTGCCTAAAAGCATTTGACTGACAGAGGGAGGGGATAAATCACACAAAGTTTTTCACGCTCTTTGGCCTTCTTGGTGGCTGCTTTCTCTAACTGCTTCCTCCTTCATTCAGTCCTCCTTCAGTCTTCCTATTCCTTCCCGCTCGGCTTTCATCTTCTCGTCTGCCTTCCTCCCTGTTTTTCCTCACTTCACGTTTACCAAAAGCTACCTCTACCAATGTTGTCACTGACTGCAGTTAACTCCCATGCTCTTGACACTGAATGAAATTTAGCAGAAACTGCAGAATGCCGTGTGTGTGGTGGATGAATCCTAAGCCATTGTTTGAGATCTCTGCCTTCAACTGTTGAATTTGCATCAGTAACTGAATTTACAACAGTCCATCATTCTGATTCACTTGAATCTAAAACTGATGTTCCATATTAAAAAAAAAGGTTAATAATATAAAAGGAAATAATTCTGCAAATGGTTTCACCTGAAGGTGGAAAAAACGTAAGCTGACTATCAGAATTTGTAAGAATTGTGTTTGATTTCTAATTCTGGTTTAAACTATTCTTGATATCTCCATGGAAAACGCTGCAAAGATGTGTTAATGGTGGTGTTTGGGGAGTCAAGGAAGGAGGTTGTTTTTTTTTTTTTCTTTTCATAAGACAACATCAAATTTAAAACTTCAATGAATCTAACATGAGACAATACCAAATTTACAAACTTTTACAAATTTACCATCAGACAAAACTTTACTAATCTAACATGAGACACTATCAAATCCACAAGCTGTTACAAATGTTAAGTCAATTTCTACAGACTTTTAAGGACTTGAAAACAGTACCTCAATTTCTTAAAATGTTTCCTGACCTTGAATGACCATGCAAGCCCTGTGTGAAACTAGCAACGAATCAGGTAATAGTTTTGTTCATATAGCTGGTTACATGTTACCTGAAGTGAAAACTTTTACTTTTGTTTCCTTCTCTTTCTTTTATCTTTTGTTTTGACACTTCAAAAAGTGATAATCAGTGGATGCACCCAAAATCTGTTGCTTATCTGAAAGAGATGTGTTCATGCATATTTACGTTTTCATGCGCAAAAAGACATACACACAGACATAAACACAATAAACATGCATTAAACACACACACACACACACACACATACATAACACATGTAAACACAGAAAGTGTTCACACACACACACACACACACACACACACACACACACACACACACACACACACACACAGAGGGTTGCATGGATAGGTATCCACATGACCTCAGATAAGAGGCTCACAGACATGTACAGAACTAATCAACAGCGTTCAGCCTGAGTTGCGCCTGTATCCCAAATACCACCGCCCACAGATGTGGCAAGCCTGTGTGAAAGAAATCTGTGAAATCATCTGCACTCCTGACCTTCAACTTTATGTGCTACACCCTGTATCCTGAGGACATGAATGCTAGCTATACCGATTTAAAAAAACTGTAGTCGTTGCGATGTTAGCACTGAACGCTTTGGCCGCAGTAAGGCATAAGCCTTAAGACAACAACTGGATTGGATAAATGTCCTGTGCCACAGATCTTCATACCTAACCCTACAGACACAGACACAGGCACTAGTATCCATCAGGAGTCTGCTGGGCCAGTTCTCATCACACAGGCACATGCTTGCCAGCCGTCATCACACAGGCACATGCTTGACAAACAACTTTAACTTCATTCCTCCATTCACTTGACTGAGTGCAGAAGGAAATGTTCCAGCTTTGCTCATTTATGTGCAATTTATTGTGTTCACTGCTGTCCATGTTCTGAACTCATAAGATAATGCTCTCATGATCAAATTTATAAATTAAACTGTCAACAGCAAAACAGTTACCCTTTTTGATGGATGTCAGCATAAGACTGTCTAATTGGTTTATTTCATCCTAATCCTAGAAACTGATTCTGATTGGACAATTGCTAGCAGTGCAGAGATGGAAAGATCACCTGAACAGATCGCAGTTCTCTCTTCAAGTTGCAGAGAGGTTTGACCAGTTTTATTTTGGCTGAGGCATCAAGCCACAAGAGTTGCTACAAGTGCAGGCACTGCTAGGTGCAAGTTAAAATGTGTCTATGCCAAATGAAGATGAACAATCTCTCAGAACATTGCTAACCAACCACACCTCTTCGAAGCCAAGAAACATTCAGTGGAATGATGGAAAATAATGAAACTTATACCACCATTTCCACACTACAAGACTATCATCCTTTCTTCAATTCTGACCTGATGCCATGTACTGGAGTGGCCTGTACATAGTTAAGTCAGTTTCAGTACCCAGGAGAGAAGGAAGAGGGGCCAGGCCAGAACCAAGTGACCAGGCAGGGAACCAGCTGGGTGGGGGCAGAGGGGTCATTCTGGGTGGAGAGAGACAGTGGTCACTGAAGGCCTGTGCTCGCTTGGTGAAATTAAAAGGGCTTCAGAAAGCTTGCCAAGTTTCACCCATGACCCTTTAGCCCAGTCCTTGCCTTCATACAGTTCAAAGCACTGACCACCCAGCATGCACATCATCCAGTACTTAAACCACAGTTTGCTTCAGTTCTATATGCTCAAGTATGACCACGTTTGCATCTTCTGTTATATCAAGCATACAACTGCAATATGCAATTTCATATGTGGTGAAATAAATGTGCCTTACATCCCCAAGGGCCTTATCTATGGATGAAATGGATTTAAAAATCAAGAGGTGTGACCCTACAATGTCTAGTAGTCTAAGTTCATGGTACCCACTGTTGACTGCAAGTCTTCATTTTATATCAGATGAAAAAAAACACACCTCACAGGTGTGGACGGGAAATCTTGATTATTGAATTCTGTTGCTCTCTCTCTCTCTCTCTCTCTCTCTCACACACACACACACATATACTCACACACACTCCTTTCATCAATTACTCACAAATCTCACATCCAGTGGCATCTCCATCCTTTTCCATCCATGCATGTCTTTCCCACCTCTGAGTAATGCCTTTATAGCTTTATCATCAGAACTCCCTTTCTTTTACTCAGCACCACTCTTCATCCCCTTCCCAGCCCCACCTTACATCCCCCCCCTCAAAACACCCCACCCCCCCCATCTTTCTGCACTCTTTCAGATGTTCTCTACAAAACAGTTTCTATTCATCCCTATCCTGCCTCTCCCCCACCCCTCCCCTCAACCTGAACAGATTTATTTTTCCAGCTGCTATTTTCCAAGTCTTCTTTTTTCCAAGTCTTCTGGTCTCCTCTCCTTTTATTGTGGTTCAGAACTGCACAGAGGAGGGTCTAGAACAGGGAAACTCTGTACAGATCACTGGCACCAATACCTCCAATTCCACACATAAAGGCATTGCTTTGCTTTTCACTCCAGCAAAAAAACTACCATACACCACAGCAAAATATCACACAGTACTGAGCTTAGTACTTACATGCGTTGGACATGGGCACTTCTGACCATCTCACTTATAAGCCTTAATTTTCCTTACTGTCAGAACTATGCAGACAAAACATGCAGTCAACTCTACTAGCATTTGTTTTCTTTTTTTTTTTTTTTTTAAAGTGAAGTAATCAACCTCCATTTAATTAAAAAATAAAAAAAACTACTATATTACGGGAAAAAAATATTTTTTAAATAAGTAATTCTGAAAGAAAATGATAAATATGAATAAACATAATTTCAATGTGTCCAAGTGTAAATAATAACTATGAAATAAAATTAACCACAAAAAAAAGTTTACAGAGGACAAAGAAAATAGCAGATGACCAAGAAATTGTTGTTGTGCAGAGTTCCACAGAAAAATTCTCACCAGCCATCAACTCTGTGTCCATCAACCCTACTTCAGTCCTTTACCTCTAGCCTTCTGCCCTCTCTGTCCACAATTACTAAGTTGATATCACCATTCCAACCTGCGCTGCCTGATGAAGGTGACCCATTTCATTTCCATTTCGGTTATCTGAGAGAAGCTCCGAGTGTTAAGGCTTATTGTCTGAGAATTACAGTGGCTGTGATGTGGCCACTGAGTGTACTGGGCTTTCTTTCAACTCTACAAAGTTTTAAAAGCATTATTTTTAACCTCAGGTCAAGTACAACCATCAAAGCAATAAACATCACTGCCCATTTGACTGAGATAGCGGGCAGTTTAGAGAGCTCTGAATGAGCAGCAAAGATTCAGACTGCTGCACAGACTGTACAGGATTCCATACCTTCCACAACCAGGTAAGTGACCAGAACAGTCAGTTTTAAACATGAACAATACAGATGCACACACATGCTCAGCATGAATCCTACATAACTACATTTTCCCTTTTTTTTCTTCTGTTAACAAAGTCTGATGTGGTTTTAATATAAGACAAACTGGGAGGGGAGAGCAATTTCACTTTACAGTAACTCTGTTTCAAAAGTTCAGTTTAAGTTAATATGGCATGCTAAACAAATAATTTTGGAGTAGCAAGAACGTTAATTAGAAATCATTACAGCTACTGAATACGCCAGCTGATAATGAGAGCTGAAAGAAGAAAGTAAGTAGTGCGATTTGGAACAATTCCAGAAAGCACCTGTCCTCATCTTACCTCCTTCAGAAGGGAAGCTCAGTGCATGGCTGCACCAAAGCAAATGGCAGCCATTGTGTCCCTGGACAACTCTTCAGGCCAGCTAAACCCAACACTAGACTCTTCAGCTGGCCACATAACTGCCCTTCTGGTGTCAAATCCCACCTCTCTTCACCCACCAACCCCTCCATCTGCTCACTTAGTTTTCTCCCTTGGTTTCTATGTGCATCTGCAACTGTTCTTTAAGTTACAGTATGTGGGGATATATTCATGGCAGAGGCACGTGCTTTGTTGAACACCTGATCTCTGCAAGATAAATCCTTTTTTTTTTTACTGTACTAATGTTAATAGTATCGCTTTAATTTTCATCTGTATTCTTACAATCATTGACCTACTTGCCAACTGCAGCAAGAAACTCCCACCCTATGCTGGTAAGAATTCTATGCATTACACTCCACAGAACACCATTTTCTTAACCACATATGCCAGTCAACAAGCATCTTCCTCTTGTATTTTTCTGAAAACCAAAGAGGTTACAAAGGAATCCAGAAAAGAAGCCAGAAACAAAACACAAACCAAAAGTAACAGCAGAGGAAAATCATCTTAGTAGTGTTAAGGGATATCATATATCAATTGTGCTTGCAGCTGAGTGATAATGTTTGCAAACCAAAAAGAGGCAAGCATCAT
The DNA here is from genome assembly GCA_016801955.1 of Conus betulinus. NCBI lineage: Eukaryota > Metazoa > Mollusca > Gastropoda > Neogastropoda > Conidae > Conus > Conus betulinus. The sequence goes on along the minus strand of JADBJO010003994.1, from coordinate 71,907 downwards.
ACTCAAATTTCTTTTTCACAAATCCACACCTCCACTTACCACATATTATGCAAATTAGAAGGTCGCGCTGACTGAAGTCTTTGCGACCTCGTACAAGCGAGGCAAGAAAAAAAAAAAAAAGGAAAAAAGAGTCATGTACACAAGATTAGAAGTGTTCTCATGTCATGGTTTGTTCATGCTCAGGTTGATTTTTACATCATGGGATGATACATTCATGCAAAAGAGGTCTGCACCATAACACAATGTGCATGACATCAACATCTCTACCACATGTAATGTCCAACCAACATTCCATGCAGCCACAAAAAACACTTTAATACACAACGAACTATGATACTTAAAAGAATATCCACATCATACACCGAACAGAGAACACAAAAAAAAAGAATAGTCTCACAGCAGCATGCAGCAAATAAACAGTAATGTTGTTTAACAAAGATAACTCAGTTCCACATTCTGTCATACTCAGAGACAGACAACATCCTCACATCACTTGAAATGACTATAAGTATGAAGACACTCTTGGGAGAGACTAGCAGAAGGAGGTCAGAGAAGAAACCCTTCTCTGGCCAGTGCTTGGCCCTGAACTCCTTACACTTTACATCGGATGAGATGTGGGGGTCATTGCCACCAGTTTCCAGTAGTATGCCCATTCACAGATAAACCTGACAAATATGTGTTTTTTTTCCTGTCTACAGTACCATGGAAAAACAGCTCATGAAGACTAATGGGGTGGAATGGTGAATGAGAAATGACTGGAGGACAGATAAGAAGAGGGTGGACAGGGATGGAGGGAGGGGCCAGAAGGGAGGGGGAGGGGCCTGAACAAAACAACCTCACAAAACAAAAAGGTTAACCAGCCATGGTAACACTGCCACTGTTTCTTTTTCCTAATGACCTTTGATGGGAGGAGGATGGGAAAGGGGGAATGCTTGAAGCAGTCACAGGTGGAGGAGGGGACAGGGAGCAGGTACAGGTTGGGGTGTCTGGATCTCCAGTAACACCTTTCCCCTTCCCTCACTCCCCACTGTCACCTTGACACCCCTGGCCCTGTTGACAAGTTTCCCTGGCATGGGTGACAACAAGTATTGTAAAATGAACACCAGTAACAGACAACCCACAAAGGCATGCACAAATCCCTTCACCTCTCTCCGATTCAGGAATGGGAATAATAGTGGCATCATGCAAGGACCACATGTCCGCATTAAACACATACAGGATTCAGCATGCTGTCATCTCATAGAATGCTGGGGGTAAAAGCAGCCAAATGAAAGTGGGGCTTATTCACATTAAGAACCAAGCACAGATGAACATGCAATGAAATTGACATGAATGTTATTGTTAAGGCATCTTTTCAGTACAAAAGGTAGATTGTGAGTATCCCCATTGTATATGATGATAAAGAGACCAGGCAGCGTTAGAACTGATCAGAAAGTCAACACTGTTATCACTGCCATCATCTAGCTTTTTCTTTTTTTTTTTTTTTTTTTTCTTTTTGGTTGCCCTAACTTCACATCAGGAATTAATACTCCACTCAACATGTTCACATTTGACAGAGTGCATCAGAAAAACTGGTATGAAGTTCTTTTTCCACAAATTCAAGTTTTGCATTCCAGCTGTAAAAAATCGCCAAACAACAAAACAAAGCAAAACAGAACAAAACCACCAGATTTAAAAAATTGCAATTAGTTTCAAAGTTTGGCATTTGTCACTGTCATTTTGTAGAAATTTGGAACTGATATTTTTATAAAGAGACTTAGCACAAGAAAGATTTTTGTCCCATAAAAGTATTTGGTAATGAAATGACCAGCAAGTTTTAAGAAAACAAAGATCATATTCAGTTTCTTCACAAAACCGTAGTGATGGGAAATAGTGCGAGAGGCAGTCTAAGGCAAACAGTTCCAGTATTGCGGCTGAACCTGACATGCACAGAACAGACAGTCTGAACTGTCAGAACACTCACAGCAAACTTTCCCTACTTTCACACTTGCTGATGTTTACTTTGTGCTCCCAAGAGAGCCATTACTGGGTATTTTTGAGCACTGTCATATTTGTAATACCACATATTCAAGACTCAACGCTCTTTGTACTTAACATGATGGATACACAGAGACAGCAAACAGGATACAACAGACCACACACAACTCCTTGCTCACTGACATATCAAAAAATACAGACAGGCACACCATACCAATCCACTACTTAACTGTACAATTATTACAACCAACATCATTTTCTTTCGCTCACTGAACTGGTTCAGATAAGAACACGCAAATGTGTATAATACACAGGTAGTGAATTTCATATTGCTGTGTACACATTACAGTGTCATACAGGTGTATACTTCAGCATGTGTCATTTTCTTTTCAAAAGTTGTTTTCCCCTACTACTTAATTGTTCAGCTATATATGCATACATAAAGAGAAAAAAAGGAATTAAAAAAAGGAAAAGGAAGTAAAACACTAATCCGATAAAAAAAAAAATCCAGTCTGCACTAATTGCAGTCCAATGCTCTTGTAGCACCAACATGCTTCTTGTAGTGCTCATGTTCAAACAGCACTGTTACAACCGTGACTGGCATAGTCAGCCTTTTTTGTTTTTCAACAAAGTGAACCAGTAACTTGTAGTGCTCATGTTCAAACAGCACTGTTACAACCATGACTGGCACAGTGAGCCTTTTTTTTTTTTTTTTTTTAACAAAGTGAACCAGTAACAATGAGACATTTCTGGCTTGTTCACTTTCTGAAAAGAAGTCGAAAAGTCCTGATTGACATTATATGCCCATGGGCACCTATGGGCACATGTATGCATATCCCACAAGATAGTGCATGCAAGAGTTATATGGAGAAAAAAAAAACACACATGTTGATGCATACACATTATAAACCTCAAATGAAATTAACTCCTAAGAACACACACACACACACACACACACACACACACACACACACACTGAATAATGATTGTAACTTACAACATTCAAACAGGCAGACAGAAATCTGAAATGATACTAACTCCTCAAAAAAAGAACATTGCAAATCAGAGGAGGAGGCAAGACTGAAGCCATTCAAACAGGCAGTCTGAAATTTGAAATGAATAACTTTTCAAAGCTTGAGAGAGTGCCAAGACCACAGACAATAATAGTCAGAAAGGCAGACAGAAACATGATGTGATATAAAGTTCCTGGTAGCATTCAAATAGGGAGATAGAAACTTGGTATGATATAAACTGCTGATAACATTCATTGTTATCAAACAGGCAGACAGAAACTTAGTATGATATAAACTCCTGAACATTCAAACAGGCAGACAGAAACTTGTATGATACAAACTCCTGAACATTCAAACAGGCATACAGAAACTTGGTATGATATAAAACTCCTGAACATTCAAACAGGCAGACAGAAAAACTTGGTATGATATAAACTCCTGAACATTCAAACAGGCAGACAGAAACTTGGAAATAACTTCCTGCTGTCATTCACACAGGTGAACAAAAATCTGAAATGATGTAAACTCCACATTCACAGAAAAAGAAAGAAACCCGAGATCAACTCCCTGGCCAACCAACATGCAGAAAGAGATCTGAAAAGAAATAAACTCCTCAGTGAACACTGTGAATCAGAGAACAAATTCAAACCTGGGGAGTCAAATCACACTTTCAAACTGTAAACTTGTGCCATCCACAGGTGCCGTACACTCAGCTCAGAAACTTCCAGCAGAACGTTCCACTGGAATCACAGGAAGCATCAGCCACTGACACAGGTCTTCCTTGCTCTCTCTCTGAGCATCACACTCCAGCACCGCTCCCTCTGGGTCACTCCCCCCCCCCCACACACACACACACAGAGCAACATCAGGGCTCATCAAGTACTCACTGCCCAAGTCACCAGACAATATACTGCATTTCAGCCAAGCTATTCTGGTGGTGTTCACTGGTGCCTATTCTGATCTAATGCTTCTTTGTCACATGTGTTGAGTGATAAATCGTCACTACTGTCACTAACTACAGTGGGCCACATGCATTTTTTTTATCCCACCATTAAGGTAGCCATACTCCAACTTCGGGGAAGGTGCATGCCATGTGTAACCTGTCATCCATACCAACGGCCAAACTGGCCTTCTCTTCCGAAAGTTGGTGATGGGATTTTATGTGTGTGCAAGATGTTATACATGCATTCACACACAGAACCTCAGTTTACAGTCACATTCAAAGGACTGTATGGAAAATAGAGTCAGAACCAATGTGAACTCGGAGGGAAAAAAATTCCAATGTATCCAAACGGCCCGGTGGAGATTTGAACTTGCAACTCCAGGATCACCAAGATTACGAGTCTGGCGCTCTACCACTGAGCTATTATGGCCCCTAACTGTCATTGTCACAACTGTCACTATTTAAAGTGGACCATGTGCACTGTCTGGTGAACTGTCACTGATTATAGTGGATCTTCTCTCCATGTTGCTCTACAAAAAACCTTCAAAAGTAGCTCCTCATAGAATGGGAATTTTTAACTGGAAGAAAATCTACATTGTGGACACAGCTACACCTGTTCCTGAGGAACAAGTCTTTGTCATAACGTTCTTCTGGTGTTATAGATCAGTGGACACATGTTTACGCGTCTTTGTCGTGACATTCTTCTGGTGCAATAGATCAATTGTAACATATCCCCTATAAAAAGTCTTTGTTCTGACATCCTTGTGGTGTTATAGATCAATTAAAACATGTTCCAGAGAAACTAACCTTCTGAGGTAGTCACTCCAGAGAGGGGATAACTCTTGTTTTATGCTTTATACACAAAATCAAGAATCTTCCACATGTACAAGTTAGATGGAGTCTGTACTGGGATGTTAACTGTGATTTACAGACTAAAACAAAAATAATCAATTACACAAAAGTTTCAAGGGAAGGAGTTTTCATTGAGAAGTAACTTTAAAGACAAATACAAGAAATATTCAATTAAAAACAAGCCTTTGAAAGAATGGAATCTTTACAAGGCGGTAAATCTAGCACAGATGATAAAGAAGTATGTTCAAGAAAAACAAAAATGTCACAGTGACAAAAACTTTGTTGAGAGGTCAGTTTAGGGGTAATAAAGACATGCAATGCCCCAGTAAAAAAAAATTCTTTAACTCACTCCATTCTGACATCGGCTGTAGCGGACTGTGCATTAGCATATTTTTAGAGCCAGTATCATGCGAAGTCATGGAAACTGAAGCGTGCCATGTGATACTGACAGCCTCATTACTATAGAGTAACCTTTCACTGCTGCATGTATGACGTCATGATGAGTTTGCTGACCACTGAGCTGTTTTCACACCAGCCTAGTCCTGCGTTTGGAGTCTGACCACAATGGGTCTCAGCCTTCGACTAGTGGTGTGAGAAGCAGACAGGGAACACGTGTTTACAGCTTACGTGAGGCTGTTGAACTTGTTCAAACTGAAGGATCAGACCTTGAAGATATTGAACACGATGGTGACAGCTAATTTAGCCCATCTGAAGAGCATGAAAGTGCATTGGAAAGTGAACATGGCGACATTCAGAGAGGGTGGGGTGGAGTCAGTGACACAGATAGTAGGGCAGGTGTAGCTCAAGGGATGCATATGCAAATGAACCACCTACAGACCAGAGTGAGGAAGATTTTCTCTAGTTCATGATGAGAGACTGGCATATATGTGTGTGTGTGTGTGTGTGTGTGTGTGTGTGTGTGTTTCAACTTTGTGCATGTAAATATGGACAAATATGCTGAACTTGACAATATTTGTTTTTAGTGTGACAAGAAGTCTGAGTAAAGCTGAGATTTTGATTATGACCCTGTTGTTTATTGAGACAAAGATTATGATTCTGTTATTTGTCTGTTTTAGGTGTCATGGATGTCCTGAAGTGCATGGATAAGAAAGCTGTCTATAGTCAAGTTTCATCCACTTAATGGACGCATCTCAGTGTTTCTAAAATTTCATGACAAACACTGCAGGTGTCTGTCTCTCTTAGGCCTGATTGACACTGTGATATATTATGAAAGTAAAAGCTGAATACAGCTCTTGTCATGCAGTCTCAGACATGAATGGAAATCTGTGCTGTTATCTTCATCATCCTCATCGATCAGCACAAAAAGAAGTCTCAAATTCTGTGGCTCTTCAAGCCCTGCTGTCATGCTGACCTCAATTTCCATTACCTCTCCATGTCTATGACCTTGGCTTGGTTCTGTCAGGGTCATCGATATTGGCAAATTAAAGGTGACATTTGTCAGACAGATGTACTGGCACTTCTTGAGGGCGAGCTCACTCATGCTGGCTCATGGGACTTAGTCTGTGGTGTCCTGCGTATGCTGAATTATATAGTAAGCAGCCCTGACACCACCAAGGTGACTTAGTCTGTGGTGTCCTGTGTATGCTGAATTATAGTAAGCAGCCCTGACACCACCAAGGTGACTGGGCAGCAATGATGTGTCTCCTTCAGCTGGTTGCCTCATGGCTTGACACTGACCAATCCCTGTGGATTGCCGGTGCCAGGGCTGTGGCAGGGCCAGAAAGAATGCCATGGGTGCAATGCTTCTGAAGTGGCAAAGAAGATGGGACAGCAAACACACACACACACACACACACACACACACACACACACACACACACATCTAGATATCTCCTTTGACAGCATGGTCATGAAACAGGTTAGAAGTTGCTCTTTACTCCAAAACAATGGCCATATGAAGGCAATTCTCATTTCGAATGGCAATCAAAATTGCGACAGGAAAAAATTCAGATGTTGAACGTGTCTGAAATGAGGAACATGTCTTGTCAGGTTTATTTAAACCTTACAATGAGATTTAGTTAAAGAAAAACAACTTACTGTGAGTTCTTTTCATAATACAACAAAGAAAAAAAAGATCATAGGATTTCCTTTCATTTTATGAATTGTCATGAAGGTATTATCTTTCTCACAGACAACCCTCCACAGCCTGAACAAAAAAAACATCACATTCATAACTACACACAGGAAAGAGAAAAACATCACATTTCATAACTACACACAGGAAAGAGAAAAACATCACATTCATAACTACACACAGGAACGAGAACAACATCACATTCATAACTACACACAGGAACGAGAACAACATCACATTCATAACTACACACAGGAACGAGAACATCACATTCATAACTACACACAGGAACGAGAACATCACATTCACAACTACACACAGGAACGAGAACAACATCACATTCATAACTGCATACAGGAACGAGAACAACATCACATTCATAACTGCATATAGGAACGAGAACAACATCACATCAACTACATACAGGAACGAGAACAACATCACAACTACACACAGGAACGGTAACTACAGACAGGAAAGAGAACAGTGTGTTCAGGACGAGAAGCAGTGGAGAAAGTGAGGGAGGGGGGTGGTTAGAATGATCTAAACTGAAACTAACATAAACCAATAAACTGTTGCAGTAATATTTGGAAAATCAAGAAAGACCCCTTCCCAGTTCAAAAGAAAGGGAATCATGGTACTACTGGGAAGTATGGATGGCATTTCTCCCATTCCAGGTGGAAAAAAACAACCACAAAGCAAAACACCGTGTCAAACAGAGCAGACCAGAGACAGGTCCCTTGTTCAACACCACTCCCTATCCTGACTGACCGAAGTTGCCATTTTGCACCTTGCTGCATGAAGACGCACCATCACAACTTCTTTTTCACAACTTCCACAGGTTTTTGAGGGTATCCAAAACGATCACAGCCCTCATATTATCAAGCTCTCTGCCACTCACTGAAAAGAAATCCTCACCACTGACTTTTGGAACAAGAAAGACGGAAAATGGAAAACCTTAAGCGAAGAGAAAAAAGTGGTCATAAAAACGAGGCCAGGTTACCTTGCCTTCCATCCTGACTGCACTATACTACAGGTGATGAAGGAAACAATACTGACAACACTCTGATGACTAAATGCCCCTTTCCAGATTTATTGTGATAAACAACAACAATCACCATGCGACAACAAATATGCAATGAAGTGTTGAAAAAAGTTTTTTTTAAACGACTATGAAAACAAACATCCAAGGATCATGCGAGTGAGGCACATAGCAAGGTAGTGACGCCATACAATACACCATGGTGATACATGAGTCACAAACACAACAAGCAGTAATGACAATGATGAAACCGGAAGATGCTTACTTTGTTGAGTTGCTGTAAACAATGATCAATGCAAAATTACACATCAGAACAGCATTAGTATAGCCAAATAACAGGCGTGGGCCATTCACAAATCAACAAAGTATGTAATGATGCGGCACCAGCCTTATCACCACCAGTGATGACCAGAACTTGTGACCTATCAAAATAATGATGACGACAATGATCACAATCAGATGATGATGATAAAAATTTTTACTGGTGATAATACCTTTAATCAGAGGACGTTGACAATGTTTACAATCTGATAGCAATGACAAAAATCGTAATGATATTGATAACAGCTAAAGTGTTCAGTTAATTCCTGTTGGATACACATAGCCATGAATATACCATTACAAAAAGAAAGTTGTTCCTTTTCTTTCACTGTAATCTTTTTTTAAAACTTAGCAGACACTGCAGACTGAAAATAAACCTCTGAGCAAACCTACAAGCAATCGATCTCATCCAATCAATCCAACTGGCCTAAACATCAAACAAACAAATGATGCAATGATGGATATGGGAAATGAAAATTATCACCTGAAACAATCTATTCAATGTCAAAATAACTCATAGTTAAACATCAAGGCTCTTAGCAATGCATTAGAATATTCCTAACATAAATATTATCATTCAAAACCCATACACATCATGCAAGTCAGACACAAAATTATCATACAAACACCAACTCCTAAACACTAGCATTCTTTAATAACAAATATAATAAAAAGAAAGTGGGAATAAATAATAATGATAATAATAATAACCAAAACCATGCACCTGTAAGAACTTTTTAAAATGTAAACCACTGGGATCACCAACTTTTTCACCACCACTATGTACGAGCATGCAGGTGACACCTCATTTAGCATCAACCTCTCTCTCCTTGAGCCCCATGTTCATGCAAATAACAGTGTGGATGAGTAATGTGACATAGTCAGTCTGGAGAGGGAGTGAAAGGGAGGGCATGAGGGATCAGGATGGGAGGGAGATGACAAAATAATTCTATTATAATGTTGGTACCATTGCCTTCTCAAACGTCCATGACTGCCAATCTTTCCTTCTGTTCAGCAGCATTTTATCAAAGCCTTCGTGGGAAATAGACCCCTAAATCTTATTTTTTGCTCTAACATTTGGAAGTGAAAAATTCCATTTTTAAATTACTAAGAACATCTGTGAAATGATATCAAAATAGGGAGACTCTTGATAAAGTGTGGAGG
>JADBJO010003994.1:45000-57500 GCA_016801955.1 Conus betulinus | reverse complement strand
CCTCCTTCACTCCCCACTATCACTCCTCCTCGCCCTCCTTCACTGCCTATCACTCCTCGCACTCCTCCTCGCTCCCCACTATCACTCCTCCTCGCCCTCCTTCGCTCCCCACTATCACTCCTCCTCGCCCTCCTTCACTCCCCACTATCACTCCTCCTCGCCCTCTTCACTCCCCACTATCACTCCTCCTCGCCCTCCTTCACTCCCCACTATCACTCCTCCTCGCCCTCTTTCACTCCCCACTATCACTCCTCCTCGCCCTCCTTCACTCCCCACTATCACTCCCTCGCCCTCCTTCACTCCCCACTATCACTCCTCCTCGCCCTCCTTCACTCCCCACTATCACTCCCTCCTCGCCCTCCTTCACTCCCACTATCACTCCTCGCCCTCCTTCACTCACTCCTCCTCCTCTCCTTCACTCCCCACTATCACTCTTCCTCGCCCTCCTTCACTCCCCACTATCACTCTCCTCGCCCTCTTCACTCCCCACTATCACTCCTCCTCGCCCTCCTTCACTCCCCACTATCACTCCTCCTCGCCCTCCTTCACTCCCCACTATCACTCCTCGCCCTCCTTCACTCCCACTATCTACTCCTCTTCCTTCACTCCCCTCCTTCACTCCCACTCTCACTCCTCCTCGCACTCCTCCTCCTTCCTTCCTGCCCACTATCACTCCTCCTCGCCCTCCTTCACTCCCCCCACTATCACTCCTCCTCGCCCTCCTTCGCTCCCCACTATCACTCCTCGCGCCCTCTTTCGCTCCCCACTATCACTCTCCTCCGCCCCCTTTCACTCCCCCACTATCACTCCTCCTCGCCCTCCTTCACTCCCCACTATCACTCCTCCTCGCCCTCCTTCACTCCCCACTATCACTCCTCCTTGCCCTCCTTCGCTCCCCCACTATCACTCTCCTCGCCCTCCTTCGCTGCCCACTATCACTGTCATTGCAGTTGAATCTTTTTTTCCCCTGTCATCAGTGCTCCCTCTCCTCCTATGTTGTCATGTCACTTGAACTACATAAATAACCACTGACAAAGACATAATGAGATCTTCTACTTACATGACTATTTTCAATCTCCATCCATGACAATGTTTCAACATAACATCAACATGCACGATTTTGGGTGGGGGAGGGGTCGTGCGTGTTTGTCGTGGCTGTGTGTGTTGTGTGTGTTCCATCACTCATTTCCTCTGACACATGGTCTTCTGCTTGCTGACAGATGATGGAATACAATTTATATATCAACAACACTTCTATTTTTTCTTTTTTCTTTTTGTTACTGCATGTGTTCACCCACAAGACCTTCATCAAGTGTCATCTGCAAGGCCTCGAGGGGGGGTGGAATCTGCGACACTGTTGACTTTGAAGAGAAAAAGAAACTCTCTGACCTAAAATGTCTCCAGCAAGCATAGGTCCCAGGACCCTGGGGGTGAGGAGAGTTGTAAGTAGAGAGTTGTAAGTTACCTGCTAGAATCAACCAGTCCCATGCCTGGGCAGTGCAGTCTGGTCCTTGAATTGCTACATGGATATATGCACAGACTGTCCCCACCATGGCTCCCCCAATCTGAATCCATAACTCTTCTAGGATGACAGTTATGCTCTGGAGCTCCCTTCTGATTTAGTACAACATAAGGAGGATGTCTTCTTCACTTCTTTTCATAGCATATGACAAGGTAAGGATGCCTTCTACTGACATGGTTTCTGAGGGCTGAATCACTCAGACACAAAGTGTGGTGAGGAGAGAGAAAGGGAGGGGAGATGAAGTGAGTCCAAATGCAAAATCAGTTTAATTAAACTTGATGACAGCTGTTACAGACATGGGGCTGCAATACCTTTGCTGCTGTTTCAACTTTTGGTGCAGCTCTATCACCTGTTCAACTCACTCACTCACTCACTCACTTACACTCTCTCTCTCAAAAATCAGCTGAATACGAACTGTATTCAGGAGACCTGCACTAAAGTCTGAGGTTTGTGTTGTAATTTAATCATGCTATCTTTAGGAAAATTTTACAGCAATGGCCTCTTCAGCTTTCACTACATTGGTCTATATCCTGAGAGCAATTTTTTTTTTGATTGACTCTACACTCTCAAACGCACACACACTTGGGGAGCTTTTTCACACACACACACACACACACACACACACACACACATGTGCACACAACCACACACACACACACACACACACACACACACACACACACACACACACACACACTCACACACACACTCACTCTCACTCACTCACTCACTCACTCACTCACACACACACACACACACACACACACACACACACACACACACACACACACACACACACACTGCAGAAAGACCTGCGTGAGTGAAAGGATGAAGGAAAACAGAATTCAAGACCAGGAAAGACAGGGCACAGGCAGGATGAGAGTTCCATTCATGTTGTTTGTAACCCAGCCAACCACTGTGGCCCCATCAGGCCAGCCAGCCACCAAGAGACAGAAGGCACAGACCAGGGGGACCTGATCAGCAGACACCCTCTTCTTACCTCATCCACCGTGCCTTTTTCAAAGATGGTTGAGATGTCCACAGTCGTGCTGCAATCAGAAACAATGTTCACCATAAATTTGACACAGGGCCAGACCCCCCTCTGTTCTATGACCATAAAGTGCTGTTTGTAATACTAGAAAAAAAAAAAACAAAGCAGTAAAACATAGACCTTTTAATGTTTGAGTAACTTCTATGGCTTTGTTCCTTAATTCTAACGAAACTGCATTTTTGCATACTACATATGAAACCAATATATATTTTTTGGACTGAAAAAAAGATATTTTAGGTTACTTCTGCTAGTCTTGAAGGCCACCGTATACATTAATTTTCTGATGAGGAATTCTGGGATAAGAACTGTTCTCATTCATATGACATAATTTTCACTGAAACATGCCGTCAAAGAAATATCACACATCTGAATCAGTGGTGTTGTAGGGCATGTCACACAACAAAACACCCACCATTTCATTGACCCCTTAGAGGCCACACACCTGCACACAATCAAATAACTGCACTGCACACCTGCAACCCAATGGCCATGCACACCTGGCCATTCTAACACCATGCACACATCACAGTTCATCTAATCACTGGCACTGCACACCTGCACACACTGCACAGTACATTCAGTTCATTCTAATCACTGTTGCACAGTTCATTCACACTGGCCATGCACACCTGTACATTCATAATCACTGGCCATGCAACCATGCACAGTTCATTCTAATCACTGTTCATGCACACCTACACAGTTCATTCTAATCAATGGCCATGCATACCTGCACAGTTCATTCTAATCACTGGCCATGCACCCTGCACAGTTCATTCAATCACTGTTCATGCACACCTGCACAGTTCATTCTAATCACTGGCCATCACAACCCACTTTCACAACTCAGTATATCTGCTGACTTTCAGCAGGTAAGGCAAAACGGGCAAGTATATGCCCTCCACTCCACCTCACTTCCCAATGACATCATTTCCATACAGTCACTCTAGCTCCCCCACACACAGACACACCAAGGCTCATTCTCTCTCAGCCCTAGTGCTGTTGTTCACAGGGAACAATCACTATCAAGATCTCTTCTACATCATGCGACCAACAGGAGACTGCACAGCAGCCGGTCATATCAGAAGAGCCTGTTCTGATGCAACAAACAAATGTTTCCACCAACTATCCTCTTTGCGATGACAACTGTTGCTTAATCATGCAGTCAGCATGAACACATGTCCTCCTTGGGCAGGTGCCACTACATCCCTCCAATGAAATTCCGCATGAATATGGTGATACCGACTGCTCTGACCTTAACTCATGACAAGCATGGATGTAGAGAAGGTCACCATGATAGCAGAAGGTCACTTTTGATAATACGGAGTGAACAGTCACTGGATTTTGGACTTCTCTTTATGATGATCAATCAGAATGATGATGCTATGGTCCAATTTCATCCTCTGAACAGACGTGTGTCTCACAGTTTCCCTCACATATCCTGACCAACACTGCAGATGGCTGGTTCTCTTGGGCCTGGTTAATGCTCAGAGATCAATTCCCAGACGACGACCTCCACAAAGCAATGGCACTTCCCAACAGCTGCATCTTCTGCGCATTCCTACAGCCACTCCCAATGCATTATTTTGGCAGTTTTTCAGTTTATTTCATAGCCTCCATTGCCCACATACCAGCCTACTGTTAATAGGAATGGCAAAGCACAAACATTGCACTCAGTATATTTTGAAAGACCTAATAGCTAACATCACAGCACAATAGTAAAAGAAACATCAAGACCAACGCACAAGACTTGATGGTCTTATAAACGTTTGGTAAGAATGACAACAGCTAAGTTGGAGGAAGGGACAAAAAATATCAGTCTGATCTTGAACAGACGTTAAAAGGGGAAGAGGGGAGGTACAGTATGTAATCCAAGCCAAAAAAGCAAACAATCAGCACACAGTGATGTTCTCCAAATGCATTAAGAATACTTTGTTGCATTCTTTCACAGTACACGTCCTAACAGTTGCCAGTATTCTTTTTTCTTCTTTGACTGAAGTATTAATTCATCAATTATCATACAAACTGACCTCAGAAAGTTCTGTGTATACACTTATCTACCACTCCCCTCTTCATGCAAACCCTCTTGCTGTACTCTTTCCAACACTGCATGCAGTGCAGCATATCTCTGCCTGCTGAGAGACTACAGGGACAGGAAATTCATGCATGCCACATGGAAAAATTCCCACTGCCTGGCTGAGATACCGCTGAGACAGGAAATTCATGCATGCCACATGGAAAAATTCCCACTGCCTGGCTGAGATACCGCTGAGACAGGAAATTCATGCAGACATGGAAAAATCCCACTGCCTGGCTGAGATACCGCAGAGACAGGAAATTCATGCATGCCAAAAAAAATTCCCACTGCCTGGCTGAGATACCGCAGAGACAGGAAATTCATGCATGCCACATGGAAAAATTCCCACTGCCTGGCTGAGATACCGCAGAGACAGGAAATTCATGCATGCCACATGGAAAAAATTCCCACTGCTGACTGGATGGCATAGTTCTAAGTCTTTTTTCAAAAAAACGATCATCTCCTTTAACAAGAAAACTAACGCTTACAATTGGCTTGGACTTCAAACTTAGTTAGTATTTAATGTGATTCCTTTCCTCTGACCATAGACTGAAAATGAAAAAGAATTTTTCATGTTTTCACTGGGTCTGTGTTCCTGCTGCATCAATGGGCCTCCACCAGCTCCATAGGCAGCCCCTGGTACTCGGTTCATTCCCAGGAACCTGTTGGCATTTTCAGCTTCTAGAAGCCAGACTGTTGGGGGAAAAGTTTGTGATGCTGGGGTATCATTACACTTATATCCAAGACCTGGTCTGAAACCTAAACCCGAAAATTGTACATCTGCAGAGTTGGTCTGCATATCTGAGCAACACTGTCAAAGATGCTGTCTATTATACGGTTCAAAATCAGACTGAGTGTTTGTGCTGTAGTCTACATTCCCTTCCATAATATATCCTTGTATCAACTGCAGACTGAGAGATGTGAGGAATCTGAGCAACACAATCACAGAAGCATCCATTCAGTGGGTGATAGTGCACTATACGGTCCCTGTCTTCCCTCCTGAGCCAAGAGCACACTCAAATCTAGACAGGTGCCAACCTAAGCTGAAAAATTCTTCAAAGAAATGCTTGCTACATGCATCTGAACCAACAATACGCCAGATGCAAAGCCTTCAACATGATCATTCCACCATCATAACTGGTCAAAAAAGTTTCGTGAAAAAAAAACCCTCAGGTATTTCAATCCACCTCACCTTCCCAGGGGATCATCTTTGTTGCCAGGATCCTTGTCGAACAGTTCCAGCTTCAGCATCTGCCCGTCACGCTCATCGACAATGTACTGCAACACAATCCATTCTCCTTCTTCTACTTTGTTCCCGTAGTAGAACTCTCAGGTTCACCATCAGTGATTTCTGTGTCACTGTTCTTAATCTCACCAATAAGGTAGTGAGCCACTACTAAGGCAGTCACATTCCTTTTTTGGCAGGTGATGTCTGAACATGAACCAGTGCATATGATTCTTTCTTCCCATCTGAATTGTTCTGCACACAACGGTCGGCCCATCTACGAAGGATGGAATGGGGTCTTTTTTTTTTTTTTTTTTTTTTTTGCTGTCCCAACCTTTGTGCCATCTTGGAGGCATTCCAACACCCCATCAACAGCCACAGTCCGGTCGGCCCAACCGCAGCCACGGCACCAGCAATCCACAGGGCAGTCAATGTCAAGTCGTCAAGAGGCAACCCACCGGAGGAGACACTGCACTGCTGCCAAAGTCATTTTGGTGGTGTCCTGTGGTGCCTGTTCTGATCTAACATACGCACGACACCACCTACTAAGCCCCCTACTGAGACAATAATTGCTTAGTTGCAGAGCCGGCAGGGCCAACAGCAGCTCCAATGGACTCGCCGATACTGGTGACCCCGACGGAATCAAACCAAGGCCACAGACATGGACATCGAAACTGAGGTCACCATGAGAGCAGGGCATGAAGGGCCACAGAATTTGAGACATTTTTTTTCATGCCGATCGATGAGAATGAGGATGATTAAGATGATGCTAAGGATTTCCATTTCGGTTTGAGACTACACGACAGGGTTGTACTCTATGCTTCCTTTCTTAATATATCCCGGTGTCAACCAAACCTGACAGATACAGGCACCTGCAGTGTTGGTCAGGAAATTTGAGCAACACTCTCAGAAATGCATCCATTAAGTGGATGAAACTGGACTGTGTGGTCCCAGTCTTCCCAACTGAGTCCGCAGCAAACTCAACTCTGGGTAGGAGCTGGTCGGGGCAGAAAAAAAAAAACACACATGAATCTGATGGGATTCAAACCCACGACCTCCCAGCCGAGAGTCCGCGACACAGTAACCACTTCCATGGTGGTGGCTGGTTGGAATGGGGTCTTTCATGTGTGCCAGCTTTGTGTTGTCTCTTTCACGTTCCCCCACAGAGATGGTGTCTTCATGCACATCCACCCAGCTCACTGGCTGTTAACAAGATCACACAAAAACTACCTTGCCAATCAAAACAAAAGCAAGTGCAAAGATAGAATGCCATCTAAAGATAAACCTGTTACAGTCTAGAGTGGATCCGAACAATAGCGCAGATCTAGCTTCTGTTCACTAAAACCACCCAAAATCAACTTCCTTGATGTGAACAGAAACTTGGTGGAAAGACGGACTAAGCTTCAAAGATGGATCAGGTTACATTTCTGGCAGGGATCCGTGGTGTAGAGAGCTATCAAAAACCAAGTCCTGGATCTATTTCACCAATGGCTATGGCATGCACGCTCAGGAAATGATAAATGACAGAAAAGGGTGGATAAAAATGTGTGCATTAATCCTTGCAAATGTGTGTGATTATGCATGCGCATGAGTGCATGTGTTTATGTGTGTGTGTGTGCATGTGTGTGTGTGAGAGAGAGAGAGAGAGAGAGAGAGAGAGAGAGAGAAAAAAGAGAGAGAGAGAGAGAGAGAGAGAGCGTGTGTGTGTGTGTGTGTGCGTGCGTGCGTGCATGCGCACGTGTGTGTGCATGTGCCTGTTTGTGTGTGTGTATATGTATGTGTGTGTGTGTGTGTGCGCACTTACACATATGTGTGTGTGAGTATGTGTGCACATATGTGTGTGTGTGTGTGTGTGTGTGTGTGTGTGTGTGTGTGTGTGTGCATGTAGTTCTGGTGTAGCATGCATGAGAGTACAAATGCTGAGCCTTTTAGAGATGTGTAACAGAGATAAATATAAACATGCACACAACAACTATAATTGATTAAAACTCCTCTCACACACACACACATGCTCCTATATATATATGTATGACAACACATACATGACAACAGAACACATGCACACACACACACGTACCAAATACACTATGTCCTCTTCCCTTTCCCTCTCCTCTCCCTCCCCTCCTATGTATTATAAGCATATAGAAAACTACAAACACAGACACAGAAAATTACACAAACAAGGACATATATGTGAGCATACATGTGTTGTGTACACACACACACACACACACACACACACACACACACACACACACACACGCACGCATGTACAGATGTGTGCACACACACACACACACACACACACACACACAGAAAGTACCTCAAACACTTCATTCCACACAGGGTCCACGGAGTCATCAATCACTTTGGTCTTGAATGTCTGGGCCCCCACTGAAACCACCACACATACTCACCTGTTACCTGATCACATGGACTATGGGCAACACTATTAATTCTGTTTAACATGGAGCCCTAAAAGCACATCAAAAGAAGGAGGAAGAAAAGGATTTCTAATTCATCCAAGTAAAACAAAAATCATAAAGGATAACCAGAAACATAATAGAAGAGTTAGGAATGTCTGCAGTCAACAATGAAAAACTAACTCAACTCCTCTGTCAGATTTATAAAAGTCAGCCCCACAATCTCATCAAGTAGATCAGCTTCTCCAGTAGAAATTTTCAGCATCAAACCTTCATCTTCACCATCTGCATTAGGCAGTTTCCATCCCATTACTTTGACAATGAGGAACAGGTGCTCTGCAATTAGCTTCATCATTGTGTGACGGAAAGCTTTTACATTTCGTCCAAAACACTGTGTGGAAGAAAACCTCAATTCAAATGTGAATACAAACTGATGAACCTCATGTTGTTCTGATAACAAATAGCTTGAAGGGAACCAAGTCACACAAAGTGTTACTTCACAATGTGGGGGGACAGGTGTTAGGTTTGGACCTATACTTTGTGTCCAGACAGCTCTGAGAGGACTGGTTGTATGCTATCCATTAACACTGCTGTTTGAAGGCCCACCTCAGGGCTGTGCAGATATACAAAAACAGGCAGTCAGTATGCATCTTTTGGGGACATGCCTGCTCCTGTGCTCAATGCTCAACTGGAAGATTTCATCCCGTGAGGAAATACTCTTGCTGCCTTTCACTGATAGTACGTTATCTTCTAAGGAAAGAGCTTATACTGAGAGAATTTATCTTCTACTTGAATAATTCTCCAAGCCTTATACTGAAACACTTTATTCTGTCAGGAAAATAACTCTTTTCAATTTTTTTTGAGAATTTTTATCTTTTGAAGAAATATCTCTCTCGTCTTTAAGTGACAATGTTTATCTTCTGTGGACATGATTCTTCAAACCTTTGAATAAGACATTTATCTTTTGAAGAACAGCTCTTTTATAAGTCTTCTCATCTTTAAAAGACGTTTATCTTCTGAGGAAATAATTCTTCCCACCTTTATATGAGAGAGTTATCTTTCAGGAATACCTCTTTTGTTTTCACTTGAAATATTACATCTTTTGATAAAATAAGACCTCCCCTCTCTCGCTGATATATTTATCTTTTGAGGAGATAACTCACTTGAATAATCTACTTTTTGAAGACTTAAAACCTCCCTGTCTTTCACTGGCATAATTATCTTTTCAGGCAATCACTTATTGGAGAAGTAACTCCTTCTATATTCAGCTATGAGAATTTATTAACTCCTCAAACACTCTCCCTCCCTGACATTGAGAAAACTTAATTTGTCAGGAAATCATTTTCCTGTCTTCAATTGAAAGTCCTGCATAGGAAAAAAAAAAAAAAAAAAAAACCAGAAACACTTCATTTACAAGGTAACTTTTGCTTGATTCTACAACCTATTTCAATCTAAAAAGGCAAGGCCTACTCAATTCAAAGTATTTATCTCTTCGGGGCATTCTTTTCTTTCCTCAACTGAAAGTACTGCATAGTAATAACTACAAACACTTACATTCATGAGGCAAATTTTCTGTTTAATCTTAAACCTTTTCAATCTAAAAAATGCAAGGTGTACTCAACTGAAAGTATTTATTTTTGGGGGGCATATTTTTCCCATCTTTTAAAGTACAGCATGATAAAAACAACAAACACTTTTTTTGTGTTAGAAAAAAAAACAAAAACAAAAAAAAACTTAATTTACATGTCAAATCTTTCGTTTATTCTTAAAATTTTTTCAATCGAAAAATGCAAGGCCAAATAAATCAATTAAAGGTATTCATCTTTTGGGGATATATCTGTTCCAGCCTTCATCTGAGAAGCGCATGATTCTCTCTCTCTCTCTCTCTCTCTCTCTCTCTCTCTCTCTCTCTCGTTTGTCTGCTTGTTAGTCTCTTTTTTTTTTTTCTTATATCGTCTATTTATCTTATCTATCTGATTGCCTCTCTCTCTCTCTCTCTCCTTTCAGGAACTGACATGTGAAAACAACCTATACACAAACGCCAGAACATGTGTTTTTACCTGTGATGACAGAGTAAGGATCAGACTTTCCTTTGCCTGTGATGCCGATGTCGGCTTTCTTCAGATCCTTCGCCTCCAGCATGTGTACTCTCAGCACTCCCTGAAAAACCAAATTCTCATCTTTTTTTTCCCCTTTCCAACATATCTATCCCCTACTCAGACTTGAAATGGAAAGTTAATGATTATATCAGAGACCTCTGGCAAGAGGACTGGAATACACAGACGGATAACAAACTTTTCCAAATCCATCTAAACCCTAAAAGAGTTCCTCTTGTCTACCTCTGGTGGTTGCAAAGAAAACTTTTTTTTTAATGCCGGCTGCACACTGGTCATTCACTTCTAATTCATTTGTACCTTTGAAAGAGTGAAAAGGCTCCATGGAGCATTCCACGTCATGTACCACTCACAGTGAAACATATTCTTTTCGAGTGTTGGGACTTGCATGATGTGAGACATAAACATTTTACAGCAAGTTCCAAAGACGTTCCACCTGATGTGATCTTTCAATTTCTGAAAGAGATTAACATTTTTCACCTGATGTGAGATTTTACAGTACTTACCTACTTACATACTTTACATATTTTCTGTTTTGGCAGTTCTGCAAATCAGTCTGGCAGCATGATTTTTTTTACAAAATTTTGAATGTATTTTTAGGTGTATTTTAAAGGGTTGTGTGAACGAATGACTTGCGAGCTGACTTCAACATGGTGACAGCCCTGATATGGCCCTTTGTGGTCGGCTGGGCTATGAGCAATATCATTTACTTATTTTCCTGATTTAGCAGTTCTACAAATGAGTCTGGCAGCATGAGTCTGGATTTCCTGAAGTCTAAAAGACGCTTGTGAGGGCCAGCCACAAGAAAATTACAGTAATCCATCCCTGAGAGAAAGTGCATGCAAGTGGTTTGGTTGTATCAGTTGAGAGAGAGTGACAGAGTGAGCTGATCCTATGTAACTTCAGACAGGCAACTTTACAGGCATTTGTAATGTGCTGTTGAAAGGAAAGAGACTGGTCAAGAGTAACGCAAAAACTGCTAACAGACAAATAAACAGAAAGAAACAAGTGTATCATTAATTAGTGTAGCATCGCAAAGAGCAGGATGTTGAAGACGACTTTTTGGGACAAGCTGGAATAAGTTCAGTTTCATCATCATCAGTTTTTTTTATAATCAGTAGATTGCAGCTCAATAGCAATATGTAAAAAAAAAAATGGATCAAACATTTTTTATTACCTCAACATATGTTGACTTAAGCTGTAAGAAGGTTCCAAATTGCCTTAAGGCATTGAACACTTTGTTTCCAATTGCCATGTAAAGTCTTTGATTCAGGGACTCTTGAGTTACACTTTGTTCTTGGGTTTGTTAACATAACAGGACACACACAGACACACAGACCATACATACACACACCTGGGGCATAGGGTATCGCAGTTTCTTGATGTCCACGTCAGAGGCCATCTGTACGGGGATCCTGTTGGGCAGGACCATGATGTTGGCAATCTGCTCCTGGACAATGGTATGCAGCATGTCGCTGCAACACACCACCACCATCCACAGCTCCATCAGTGATTTCATCAACATGGTACCAACATCCTCACAACCACTATACCCAACTTATAGAGAAAATAAAAAGTTCTACAGCTCATTGTCTTAGGGGCAACGACCTGTATGGTGTAACCAAGACTTAACATTATGGAGTGAGCCTACCCCTCTGCCACTTTAGCCTTCCATAAACTGAACATCACATATAAGCTAGAAAGTGTGGACAGAATGGTTTACCAACAGTCAAAGTTACAAACAGTTGTGTCAGATCTGCAGCCCATAGCACTAACCATTGCACTGTTGGTCCCTCAAGAGCTTGGAATAACTACAATATGGTGAGTCTCTGATCTCCCCTCCACCTTCCCAAACACTGACTCTAAGATGGTAACAAAACCTACCCCTGTCTCCACCTGTACCCCATCTCCAAATAACACTGATTTAAGACAGGAAATAAATCCCCCACCTATCCACCACTTCTCACTACATTAATAGCCTACCATATAGAAAAGCACCCCAACCTCCCTCCTGACCACCAAAACATGGACAAACTACTGAATAGTAAAGCCCCTCCACCCACACTCCCTTCCCCTCACCCACCCTAC
>JADBJO010003994.1:30000-40000 GCA_016801955.1 Conus betulinus | reverse complement strand
ATGGTATAATAATTGAGTCCTTCCAAATCAGGGGCATTTTTCCATTGTCCCCGACATTTTTTGAAAAACAAATGTAGAAAAATGTATTATGTTTTGGGGAAATGACCTCATATTTCATTTGATATGCTGTCTAATCCCATTGAGGTCTTTTTATTCAGATTTATGATACACTCTTGGACTTCCTGCAATGTTATAGCGGTATTTAAATAGTGATTTTCTGTTGGTTTAGGGCTATTATAGATGTCTTTTTTTTCTTCAGTTTCGCAGCGTTTTTTCTTGTCCAAGGATACGTTGCTAAAGCTACTGTTGTTTGCAAATAAGTCTGCAAAGGCTTCAGCTTTATCAAAATTTGACGGAAATTCAGATTGTTTTAAAATTAATTAGACAATGTGGAATGTTAATTCCATTTTTCATTGTTTTAATTGTGTGCAAACTTTTTGAATATCTTTAAAGTTTGACACCTCATTTAGACATATAGAGACGACCAATACTGCCTTTTTGCTTGTGCAATTATTCTATTTGGGTGATTTTTTGCTATTTTTTCTCAAGAGAAGTTTTCCCTTTTTCCCTTGGGATTTGTTTCTCTTTTGTAATCTTTTGTTTTTTCTATTTCTTCTTGTTTTGCCTGCTGACATATACCATTCCACCAGATATTACCCGAATGTTTTTTTTATTTTACAGATTTTATAGTCAGAATTGAATCTTTCGCAGCAGTGTGTACTGCATTCAGACAATGATCGTATAACGTATCGACATCTTGAATCTCAAGATTTTCTATGTTTACATTAAATGAACTGAGTAGATATGAAAATTTATTCCAATTAGCACACTTGTTACAATATTTAGGAACTTTGTCATGCGTGACATCGGTTGTTTCAGGTCTCATACGTTCAAGAGAAATGACAATAGGAGATGATCACTTTTTTTAATGGATCATCAAGTGTTTGCCAGTCAAAATGATATAGCTAGTTCAGGAGATGTGTGTGTGTGTGTGTGTGTGTGTGTGTGTGTGTGTGTGTGTGTGTGTGTGTGTGTGCGCGCGCATGTATGTGTGCGCGCGCATGTGTGTGTGTGTGTGTGTGTGTGCCTGTGTGTTCAAATAAGTGACTGTGTGTGTGTGACACGTGAGAGAGAGCGTGTGTGTGTGTGTATGTGTATGTGTAAGTGCACGTGCGTGAAAGAAGAAAGATAAGATAAGACACAGAGAGAAGAGAGAGAGAGAGAGAGAGAGAGAGAGAGAGAGCGAGTGTGTGTGTGTATGTGTGAATGTGTGTGTGCACGCCAGCTCTTGAAAAAAAGCACACATGCCTACCCCATAAAATGAATTTCAGTAGCACTGATTTCAAATTTCAGTAGCATGGACTCAAAATCAGTAGCATCATTTTTTTTTTCTTTTGAAAACAGTTGTGGAAAAGAGTTGGTCAGGGTGTCATAACCAGCTCAACCTATGCATAGAATAAGACAAAACTTTACCGCCATGTTTTAATTGCAGAAAATGCGCAGTCACAAATCACACACTTTGCTTTTGAATCAACAGAGTCCAATTTCACAATGAAGGGAAATTTGCCACTGTATTTGTCCAGGAACTTCTGCGACGGCTGACGCTTTTTTTTGATGCAGGTTCATCGGCATCACCAGTTGGCACATCCATTCGCTTTTCGCCTTGTATTAGATGCCATGTTTCTCAAAAACTTCAATTACTTGCGATATCCGGTTGAGTACTTCCGCTTTCAAAAGCATCGTTTGCTTGAATAACTGAGTTTAACGTCCCTCTATAGCAGAAGCCGTTGGAGACATATGCTATTCGTCTGCTTGATGAAGACGGGGCTTTACGTCCCTTTTACCATTTGATGTTCTGCTTCTGCTTTCAAAAGTATCGTCTGCTTCAACTTGCGATCGTTTCAAGTAAATTTTGTTGAAAAATCTTATTACCGTAACGAAAAATAGATTTCCGTAATTGCCCGTAGCTACTTCATTTTTTTGTTAATTGCCGTAGAAAATACGGAACTTCCATAGGGGTAGGCATGTATGAAACAGGGAACTGCATCCTCCAAATGAAGAAATAATGGGGACTATTAACAGTTCTGTTCAGAAGACAGGGATGGAACTTTCTGGTAGATACTGTGATCAAAATCAGCCTGACATTATCTACTTCTTGACACGAATAAGTAACCATGCTAGGAAAAGTCATCACCATACTTCACTCCTTGCTTATTGATCACTTGAAAATCCATCCTCCCCACCCTTGAAACCCCAGTCCATTCAGTTTACATGGATTGCCTGCCACATGGAGAGGGGCAAATAACTGATGTCAGCAGGACACTGCTGCACCAGATGGTCAGACAGACCAACCACCTCAGTGTCTTTACCTGTCCGCCCATAGTCACACCACTCCGTGCTACAGGTAGTTAACTAATGCTGGCGGGTTGCAGCCTGTCTCATGTGGCAGCAGTCAACTCACATCAACAGCATCCCACATCCCTCACAACCACCCCCACCCCCTGCCTCTCCCTCATGCAAGAAAAGTATTGAAAAGTTAGACAGCACACAACACAAAGCTGCAAGGCTGACTTCTCTTAATTCTGATTTCCATTTCAGAACAACAGAATCTTTCAACAGTACAGCTAGAAAAGGGGCAAAATATAAGGTAGTTCTCCGACAGTGAGAAAGATAAAGCTTCCGAGATACACTTATGGAAGATGTCAGAATTAATCTGAACTCTCCCAAGCATGTAGGTGTTGTGAAATGCTGTCACATTAGACCACCTCGCTGCACATTTCATGCTTCATCATATGACCGACCATCTTTACAAGGAATGTTAACAATAAGAAAATATGTACAAAGTTTCCTCGCCTCTCATCGTGAATGTAACAGCTGGCTTCCCGTTACAAATTCAAACGCAGCTTTAAGCTATCAGACTTTCCTTAACTTCGCACATGCAACAGGATGGTATGATGAAGAAGCCTGTATTAAGGCACGTTTACTAAACTATCTGCGAGTATCTGAGTCAGGTTTACGTTTTGGCAAGATCTGATGTAACTTTACAAATTTTGGTGAGGTCTGGAATGTTTAGGGATTTTGACAGTCGTTGGGGAACAGGGCAGAAATTTCAATCTGGGATCAGGTTTATCATGAGGTGACAAAAGACAACGCTGGAAATTTCTCCTTACATGCAGGAGAAGCACTTCCTACATGTCCTTCCTGTTGGAACTTTTCACTGTGGTCATCGGCATCTAGATCTCAGTGCCACTGACTTAGTCAATTCATTTTGAAATTTCAGGTAAGAATGTGGAGAGGCAGACTCACTCCATCCAATACAGACAAAGCTGATGACGTGAATCTCACTAAACAAGAAGCTGGAGAAGATGGTTTAGTTCATTGATTTAAGTCTAAAAATGTTTAGGGCTATCCCGATTGTAAGATCAATTCAAATACATATCTATGCCTGATTGATTTATTCATTTGAACACTGACTATGCATACTCCATACAGAAGAAGAAATGCCTGAAACTGTTAAAAAAAAAAAAAAAAAGTTTCGCGCGAAAAAAAAAAATCATCATGTCAGTCTATTGTCAGCAATACAGACAAAAATAATCTTATAATTTATATACCTGACCCATTCACATCAACCTTCTTTTTCTCTAATGGTGCTTCTTCCATGTTGAGTGCTGTGACAATGTTTTGAGGGTAAGTTTGTTTCTGTATTTAGAAACAAGAATATAATTAAAACAAAGATTATTTACAGCTCAAGATTCATTAACTTGAACTTGTGTGAGCCCACCTCCAGTTTTGCATTTAAAAATTTAATCTTTGGTTTGCTAGGATTGAACAGCTCGTTTCATTAGTGAGAAAATTGTGTGAATATTGCAATTTTGATGATAATTTGTACTTTAATAGAAATAATTTTGACAGAAAATCAGATTAACCTTTTTTTTTCCCCAGCACATGCACGGATTCTCTTGTCACTGAAAGCATTCCCTTCCACAAACATACATCTTCAAGGCCCTCTTTGTCTGTTCAAGAACTTTGAACCCTACCATTTCATGGGTGTTTTATACATCATAGGGGAGAAAAAAAAAATGTGACCACTGCCATCTCAGACATTTACCTGTGGAACATTTTGGTTGATCATTGCCATCTCAGACATTTACCTGTGGAACATTTTGGTTGATCATTGCCATCTCAGACATTTACCTGTGGAACATTTTGGTTGATCATTGCCATCTTAAATACTTACCTGTGGAACACATTTGGTTGATCTTGCCATCTTAAACATTTACCTGTGGAACAGATTGGTTGATCATTGCCATCTTAAACATTTACCTGTGGAACAGATTGGTTGATCATTGCCATCTTAAACATTTACCTGTGGAACATTTTGGTTCTGGCCTCCCACCTACCAACAGCCGAGTTTGCCATCGGCTCCAATCAGAAGACTGGAACTATGTAGTCCTGTCTCATCCATTACGTTTTAATGGATGTGTCCCTAAGTAAGTTGCTCAAATTTTCTCATCAGCACACAGCAAGTGTCTACATCTCTTGGGCCTGGTTCATGCCAGGATATATTATGAAAGGAAGCATGTGAACACTCCCGTCAGATCAGAAAGAAACTCTTAAGGGACGATCTTTTTTATACCACATTCTCACTCATGCTGCGCTCTCTTCGTGACCTAAGCTTCAATTTCCTGTCTGCATCCATTGCCATGGTGATTCTACAACCGTCACTGGTATCGGTGACTTCCTGAAAACGATGGCTGGGCCATGTGTGGTGGCCTCCTCTGGAGCGGAGCCCTCACACTGGCTCTACAGCTGAGTAATTACTGCTTTGGACACACAGTAGGTGTTGTCTTGCATGGTGCTGAATCAGCACAGGCACAACTGAACACCACCGAAGTCTGTCAGTCATCCACCTCATGTCGTTTACAGCCAAGTCAACCACAAAGGGACATATCAGGGCTGAAGTGAACCAGCAGCCGCTCTTGGGTGGTGTTGCCTCATGATGGCCTCAACTTGATTGCTCAATTTCAAATGATTGCGCTGAGGCGCTGAAGATAAGCCTGCATGTAGCTGTGAGTGGGGAAGCCAGTGTGAGTAATGCCATCGCAGTGCACAAGATGGGACAGTTAAAAACACACTCAGCAGCAACCACAAAACACAAAAGCAGCTTACAGGGTTGTTGAGGAAGAACACATTCATGCCGCCGATGAGTGGCACTTTGGTGATGAGCGGCCGGAAGATGATCCGCATCGTCCCACGCAGCTGAAAACACACACATTAAAGCATCACTGTGGGGGCAAAAATACAGCCTCTCCAACTGAACACTCTGCCCCTGCCCCTGCCCCTTTAAACTTGTTTGAACAGTTCTACCTGCATCACCTACCTGCATCATCTACCTGCATCACCTACCTGCATCACCTACCTGCATCATCTACCTGCATCACCTACCTGCATTATCTACCTGCATTATCTACCTGCATCATCTACCTGCATCACCTACCTGCATCACCTACCTGCACCACCTACCTGCACCATCTACCTGCCATCTACCTGCATCACCTACCTGCATCACCTACCTGCATCACCTACCTGCATCACCTACCTGCATCATCTACCTGCATCACCTACCTGCATCATCTACCTGCAATCACCTACCTGCATCATCTACCTGCATTATCTACCTGCATTAGATTTGCTTCTTAGTTAAGACTCCCACTCTTTAAGAGTTTATCTTTCCCAACACTTCTTTTTCTCTGTTTCAGTCAACTTCCAATAAAGACCCCTTCCCCCTAAAAATCTATTTTCATCTACCTGACTGCCATTGCTAAACCCACCCTTTACTCTTTGTATGTCTATGTAGAGCTACTGCTGGTCATTGTTTTTAAGTAGCCCAAGCAGCCCGTTACCTTTAAGTACTAAGTAATGCAGTCATTTCATTTATGTTTCAACCATGTAACATAAATGAAATCACCTTTTTTCCTTAACTGCAAGTCTCAGGTGTTGCTTGGCTAAAACATTTCATTTCCAGCTTGCCCTATGTGAAATACATTGTGCACATGGCAAACTGTTTGGCTGTCAGAAGATAACAGATGGTCTGTTTAGTTTACACTGACTGTAAATAATCTGTGCAGCGTACTTTGATCTGCTGTGGTTACAGGTACTGAATTTAAAAGGGACAACTAATCATTCGTTCAAATAAAGCATACCGTTAAAGACTCTGTGTGTGTGTGTGTGTGTGTGTGTGTGTGTGTGTGTGTGTGTGTGTGTGTGTGTGTGTGTGTGATGAGTGTGTGTGTGTGTGTTGAATGTGTGTGTCAGTGTGTGTGTGTGTGTGAATGTGTGTGTGTGTGTGTGTGTGTTGATGTATGTTAAATGTGTGTGTGTGTGTGTGTGTGTGTGTGTGTGTGTGTGTGTGTGTGTGTCTGTGTGTGTGTGTGTGTGTGTGTGTGTGTGTGTGTGTGTGTGTGTGTGTGTGTGTGTGTGTGTTGCGCGCGCGCGCATGCATCATATGCATACATGCTGACATGAGTGTATGTGCGAGAATAAGTATGCGTGCATATGTGCAAGCGTGCGTGCATACGTGCATGCGTGCCCTGTGTGCGTGTGCACATGCTCTAATGTGTGTGAGACTGTGTGCACAGGCTTGCATAAGGTGTGTGTGTATCAGTGTATCCTTTATATGTGTGTTGATTTTGATGATGTTTATCTTGTGTTCAGTTCTTAATTCTGGTGGTCACACAGATTTTTTTTCACACAACTCACAGTGAAATCTTTGATGCCAAAGTTCATCCCTTTCACGTAGACAGCGATGTCACAGTCACTGGCATAACTGCAGAAAATCAGACACAATAAATTTTGTGAACTGGCAGACTTTCTGAACACAGACGGCATCTAAAAACATGAAGATATGTTGCAATGCTGCTATTTGTCTGGTGTAGGTTTTCTTTGTCTTTGTTTTCATTTTTCACTGTTTGTTTGCTCTCTTTTCACCTTGAGTGGCATTATTCTTAAGCCATTCATTCAACTTCCTTTACACACACACCCCTACAACAACCCCCCCCCCCCCCCCAACATACTCAAACATACACACAAAGAGGAACATCCAGATGAGCCCTACTGCAGCCCCAGAACTACAGTGCTCAAACACCAATCAGTATCACATGGTCCCACCAGAAGAGACACTGTGCTACTGCTTAGTCACTAAGTTGGTGTTCAGTGGTGTCTGCACTGACTCAACATCCTCAGAATACCACCTACTATACATGCCCTCCCCTCCCCCCCCCCCCCCCCCCCCCCACAAGGTCTGAGACAACATGACAGGCCTGTACTTCATGCTCCTTTTCTTTAATACATTGCAGTATTCACCTGGTCTGATACAGACACTTGTGGTGATGGTCTGCAAAACTTAGCAACACTCTTAGAGAAGCATCCATTAATCTGATTATCATTCCATCCTTTTCCACCTGTCAAAAGTGACCTTCCATTTTGTTCCCATTCAAATTATTTGGGAATCTTTGAGCATTAAGGTGTGTCACCTGAGGACAACAGACACTGCAAGTAGTCACTATATCAGTATATCAACACAACAAAAAATTATTTCTTTAACTCATGTCAAAACGTGACTATGAGAAACAGTGTTGGGATAGTGCGTCTGACATGACTGTGCATAATGTAGCAGCTGAATAAATTAAGACCATCCAGAAAGCCATGAAAATTGTTGAGGTACATCTACACCCACTTTACAAGTTCAGTGGCAGTATGTAAGATGGCTAAAAAAATAAAAGAGGGGGAGCTGGCACTGTAGCTTAAAAATGTAATCTGGATTTTACCTCATCAGTAAATGGTAAGTTACAGCCATCAACAACAGAGAGACAACAACAACATCATCATCACTGACTTGATTTCCATATCCATGTAGATTTCATCACGCCGGACTTCGCTGGTGTACACTTTGACTCCGCCAATCCTTGGAGGCTGGACAGACAATGGACACAAGCTATTCTTCTCCCAATTCTACCATGTACATACAAAACATTTGTGCACTTGCTGACACCAGTGTGCTACACACAC
This sequence comes from Conus betulinus, assembly GCA_016801955.1. Lineage (NCBI taxonomy): Eukaryota > Metazoa > Mollusca > Gastropoda > Neogastropoda > Conidae > Conus > Conus betulinus. The sequence goes on along the minus strand of JADBJO010003994.1, from coordinate 31,933 downwards.
TTCCAAGTGCACTGTAAATCTTCTTCTCCCTGAACTTCATGGCGAGTCCTTGGGCTACCACATGTGCACTGAAGAACAATACACCATGTCCATCCAGTTCTGTTGGTTGTGGGCCACCACATGTGCACTGAAGAACAATTCACTATGTTCATGCAGTTCTGTTGGTTGTGGGCCACCACCACATGTGCACTGAAGAACAATTCACTATGTTCATGCAGTTCTGTTGGTTGTGGGCCACCACCACATGTGCACTGAAGAACAATTCACTATGTTCATGCAGTTCTGTTGGTTGTGGGCCACCACATGTACACTGAAGAACAATTCACTATGTTCATCCAGTGCTGTTGGTTGGTGGGGGCACCACCACATGTACACTGAAGAACAATTCACTATGTTCATCCAGTGCTGTTGGTTGTGGGCCACCACATGTACACTGAAGAACAATTCACCATGTTCACCCAGTGCTGTTGGTTGTGGGCCACCACATGTACACTGAAAAACAATTCACTATGTTCATCGGTGCTGTTGGTTGTGTGGGGCCACCACATGTACACTGAATAAAATTCACTATGTTCATCCAGTGCTGTTGGTTGTGGGCCACCACCACATGTGCACTGAAGAACAATTCACCATGTTCATCCAGTTCTGGTGGTTGTGGGTCACCACCACATGTGCACTAAAGAACAATACACCATGTTCACCTAGTGCTGGTGGTTGTGGGTCACCACCACATGTGCACTAAAGAACAATACACCATGTTCACCTAGTGCTGGTGGTTGTGGGCCAAGGCCCAAGTTCCTCTCAATGTTTTCCCTGACCATTCTGCACTGCTGACAGTCAACAGTTTTATTTTTCTCTACCCCTATGTTTCCCTCCTTTACAGTTCTACATTTCCATTCCAATAGTTTTTTTTTCTTCTGAAAACTGATGAAAGTAGATCTTTACATTATCCTATGTGCTGCTTGATGGTTTGTTCACTTGTCCATTGGTGATATGATCAGTACATTTAGTATCTTGTGGTAACATCTCATTTCCATGGTTTGGATTCTTCTTTCCAGATGGTCAATGTCTTGCATACAGTATACAGTCTTGTGTTTCATGGAGATGTTTGGTCCTTCCATACACTTTCAGAGTAAAGCTTAAAGAGACTAAAAACCTGCATGAAAAAAAAGAAAAATCATGTTTACTGAAATCCCTTCAAAGAAAAATATCATGGAGACTCTGGAAATCTGGTAAATGATATCATCTGTGAACTGTCCTACATGTACTAAGCAGCCCTCACATCATGTGAGACAGGTGAGAGGTCAGACCGTCTAGGTGTAAGCTACCGTATCCTTTAACCAGATTGAGATCAATTCATCAACAACATATTCCGCAGATAAAATCTTTCCCCTACATTTGACAACTGTTTTTCTTGTCAGCAAGTTCATGACAACCTGGTATCAACAGTTCCCTATGGGCTGCTGGTGCTGTTATAAGTTAAGTGCGACAATGTAGATGAGGTGCTGCACAGCCCCGCCCCCCATCCCTCCCAGCTGCCTCCCCCCCTTCCCTCCCCTCCCAACCCCAAATAGCTGGCAACCTGTGCATGACTGGCAACTTCCCCCAGTGCCCAAACTGGGGGCGACCCCTTGACACCCCCTTTCCTCCAATGGACCCTTCTGACCCCTGACCTCTCATAGGACGGTTTCTACAGGTGGAGGGAACTGGACAGTGACAGCAGCTGTGGTGTGAAGGACGATGTGAGGAAGCAGAGGATACAAATCAGGGAAGGGAAACCTCCTGGCAAATGTATCTGCCAACAGACACAAGAAATGCACCCCCCCCCCTCCCTCCCATATCCATAAAACTTTTCTTTTTTCACCTGTCCCTGAACCAGCTGACAGCATACAGCAACAATGAATTTGAGCCATGCAAAGTGGAATATATCTTC
>JADBJO010003994.1:0-12500 GCA_016801955.1 Conus betulinus | reverse complement strand
GGTGTGGATTGAAACAGACTGTTGCTAAGTGGTGAGCTGCAATTGGTTTTCTGTCAATTTTCATCTGAAATCTCCAACCTTTTGTATGTGAGCATGCATGCGTCTGTGCATGTGTGTTTGTGTGTAACTAGTCCCTTACAATTTCTATTGCATTCCAAGTCTTGTCCCTACCTCCACCACCTCTCTCTCCCTCCCCCAATATTTTGGAGGGTGTGATGTCCCTGAACTTTGCAGGGCCAGTGCTCTCTAACATTTCAAAGCATTCTGAATAATGTTTGTGATCGTTGTATTTCTTACCTTGTTCACCCATTCTGCTCTCTCCACATCAGGGAAGAAAACCTGGAAAAAAAAAAAGAGAAAAGGTTAAGATCTGGGAAAATGGGTGTGTGAGGGTGTGTAGGATACGGTGATAGCAAGAATAGTAAGAAAGATGTTTGCAGGTGAATATTAAAGTATGTGTGTGCTTGAGCGTATGTGTTTGCTATGAGTGTACATGTGTGTGCATATACGCATGCGTGCATGTATCTGTGCAGGTGCAAGTGAATGTGTGTGTGTGTGTGTGTGTGTGTGTGTGTGTGTGTGTGTGTGTGTGTGTGTGTGGTGTGTGTGCGTGCATGAGTTGATGTGCTTCTCAAATCGAAACTGTCCGTGCAAATGTTATACACTGAATTCTGAGAATAATCTGCTTTTTTAAACCAGAAAAAGAATGTAAATGCATGTATGAGTGCGTGCATGCATGCATGCTTGCGTGTGTGTGTGTGTGTGTGTGTGAGTGTGAAGGGGAGAGCAGAATTTGGGCTGGGGTGTACAAATGCATGTGTTCAGGCATGCAGCGATCACGCAAGGAACATCCCCAACTGGTCCAACATCGACGATACACAATGTACAGTCACATAACAACCAGTGTTAAAACCAGTCCCACTGACAACACTGACTACACGATGTACAGTCACACAACAACCAGTGTTAAAACCAGTCCCACCGACAACACGAACTACACGATGTACAGTCACACAACAACCAGTGTTAAAACCAGTCCCACCGACAACACCGACTACACGATGTACAGTCACACAACAACCAGTGTTAAAACCAGTCCCACCGACAACACTGACTACACGATGTACAGTCACACAACAACCAGTGTTAAAACCAGTCCCACTGACTACATGATGTACAGTCACATAACAACCAGTGTTAAAAAACAGTCCCACTGACAACACTGACTACACGATGTACAGTCACACAACAACAGTGTTAAAACCAGTCCCACTGACAACACTGAAACAGGTGCTTCAAGACAGACATGTCAGTCTAGATTTACAATACTGGATGGAGGTAACAGACGCAGGTCAATGACTATGACAGATTCACCAAAGGCTGATTGCTGTGCTCTGTGTTTAGAGAAGGAAGAGAGGGTATCTTGACCCAGTCTCAGAACCAACAGTATGAGGTAGGCTTTATGTGATGTAGCACGCCCATTAAAACCTGCCACTACACACAAAGCAGTGGATTTGAAATTTGATTTGACCATGATGTATACACCACTGTTGAATAAATACAGTGTGGATTTTTCTTTTCATTCTGATGTAATTTCTGTTCTTTAGCTGCTAGCAAAATAAAACTGTTCCTGGGATAGGCTGCTCAAAAAAAAAAAAAGCATTATTCTATTCTAAAACAATATTTTACCCGCAAACGCAATTACCAGTTAACATGATTACTGATGTATGCATATGATAAATGTCCAAATCTGCCTCTCTACCAGATGTTTTGAATTAACTGAACTAAAAAATCAATTGTGTTGTACAATATGCATGAAAACTAAATAAACATTCTTTTAAAAAATCATAAGTACATACAACAATACATTTGTGAATATTTCATTATACACAGGACAGTAAGACTAAAGACAATGCTTAATTAATGCAGGAATGACAGTTCTGATTACACATCAGTGCCTGAAAATGCTCACAACAGATACTTCTTCAAAAGCTGTCCTCCAGTTCTTTAATCCTGTTATGGTGCATCTGTGGCCCTCATCTTCAAACCGTTAGACTGAAGAACTACATCTCACAACAGTAGCAGCTGTGATTGAGAGTGTGTTGAAAGTATAGCACTGAAATAATTCACTATAACACATGACACACATGTACACATATGTGCACTACAATACATTCATGAATTCCTAACTTTTAGTAAAAGCATGTAGGTATCACTCACTCACTCACACACACACACACACACACACACACACACACACACACACACACACATGCACGCACGCATGCACACACAAATGAGTGTGCATGCCTGTTGTGTGTGAGTGCATGTGTGTGAGTATACGTGTGTGTGTATGTGTGTGTGTGTGTAGTAGTAGTAGTAGCAGTATAGTAGTAGTAGCAGTAGTAGTAGTAGTAGCAGTAGCAGTAGTAGTAGTAGTAGTAGTACTTTAATTTTACGTCTTTTCACAAACTATGTGATATTAGAAAGAAAGGAGAGATAGATAGGCAAATAGGAGGAGATAGAGTTTGTTCATGTTGCATACAAGTGTGTGTGTGTATATATATGTGTGTGTGTGTGTGTGTGTGTGTGTGTGTGTGTGTGTGTGTGTGTGTGTGTGTGTGTGTGTGTGTGTGTGTGTCTGTGTCTGTGTGTAGGGAGGAGGTGGGACTGGGAGTGAGCAGAGGATGGTGTACATAAAATCAGAAAACAACCAGATGAATAACAAACAAACCTACACACACTAACAATATCTGATTAAAGCAAATACCTGACTGGACTAAAAATCAATCATATGTGTGTGTGTGTGTGTGTGTGTGTGTGTGTGTGTGTGTGTGTGTGTGTGTGTGTGTGTGTGTGTGTGTGTGTGTGTGTGTGTGTGTGTGTGTGTGTGTGTGTGTGTGTGTGTGTGTGTGTGCGCGCGCGCGCGCGTGTGAAAGACAGACAAACAGACAGAGAGAGAGAGAGAGAGAGAGAGAGGGAGAGTTAATCATGTCTGTGTCAAATCAAGCTTATCTTTTATTAAGGGTTAAAGAGTAAGATCTACAGTTTTGTATTCTACCCTCATGTGCTCATCTTGTGTGTGTGAGCATGTATCATGTACTATTTGAGTACATATGAGTGGACAACTCGCTTTTAGGGTTGTGCACTTATGAACTTCAATTTTGCACATTATCTGGAATATCAAAATACAGCATCATCACATAAAAAAAATGATAATGGTATTGATGATGGCAAAAATAATAAACATTTCATTTGAGGATCTACTCCCAAAGACTAATTGTGTGTGTGTGTGTGTGTGTGTGTGTGTGTGTTATCTAAGTCCAATCGGAGTGACATGAGTAAACTTCAACAAGAATCATTGTCACTATCACAAGGGTGTAGACTGAATTCAATTGATGTTGCTTATCCCAAAGGTGTCAAGGGTGAGGACCATAGGGGTTAACAACACTTCACACAATGTAGTACGTAAATGGTGTGAATCATCTGACCTTGATTTGCAGTATAAGCTTATGGAACGATGACAATTTCCTTCTTTTTTCTTAATCTTTTCCCCTGAGTAGGTCACATGTTTAATTTCCTTACTGATTCTTGTTGATATGGTCTATCAGTATCAATCAGCTTCTCTATCATGTCCCACTCTCCTACCCACTTGATGACTTATTCTACTGGATTTTTTGCTCTTTCTCCCAGTCTCTATTGCTTCTCTAAGTATTTCTCATTTCACATATCCTTGACTGAGGTGAACAGTTCTTACATGACAGAAACTTGAAGAATGCTTAGTTACTCAGCCATATTTTGTACTGCTGAACAGTTTTTTATCCTGCGTCTTTCAAGATTCCTTGTTTTGACAGATCTTACTTCTTAATTCAAGGTTTTAGTTAGCATCTGACCTGTACTGCACATGATTTATAGTTTAATTAATTAATCTGCACTCCCCCCAACCATCCTCCACACACACATACATACAAACAACAGTGATATACACAAATTCCACATAAAACACACAGACATTAAAACATACAGTGACACTTGCGAATAAATGTAAGTTACTATGAATATCAAGGTTCTAACAGTAAAACACACACACCCATCCATAATTTCCCTAAGCACATATTGTATAATATGAACCAAGCATTTATCATCTACTGTTGTGTGCAAAAACCCCATACTGTCTCCAGACATGCACATGTGTACATTAATAGATCTGACAGTGGATTTTTATTCTAGTCTTCCATCTTCTATTATTATGCCCTTTCCCACTCCCTCCCAGCTTGTGATAAAGGCTGCTAGTGCATGCTTAAAATGACGTAAAACTGAGATTTCTGAAGTAGTTATTACAAATGTTTAAGAGTTAACAATGATCACATACATTGACATAGTCAAAGAGAGAGAGAGAGAGAGAGTGTGTGTGTGGGGGGGGGGGGGGGAGGGGGGGGGGTGACCCTGGGTCAACCCAGTGTGACCCAGCAACAAACCATAAAAACCATATGGAAAAATTAAAAAAATGAAGAATTAAAACTTTCTTGCCTGAAGAAGACCTAAGAGGTCAAAACGCATCATGTTTTGTCTTGTGATTCGTTTGTCTGCATTTTTTTGGTGGCTTGCTATCAATTACATTTAAAACTTTGTTCAGAAGTTAGGTATAAGATTCAAACCATAATAACCCATATAAATAAATGAAAAATGAAAACAAAAAATCAAAGTTAAGCCCAGGACTCAAAAAGAGAATGTTGTAACAAGTAGGCAATGCCACAATGTTGACTGTTCCATGACTGCTTTTCTACAACTTACATCTGACCTGTACCAGTTAGCTGTAATTTACAAATGCCTCCAATTCTGTAGTATACATGCAATAACAATGTTATTCTGGGCAATCATTGTATCTTATTATTCTGGGCAATCATTGTATCTTATAGTTATACACATTGTATTATATTATAGCATTTTATGAAAACCAAAAGTCTCTGGTTCCAGCTTTGATGAACATTCACTTCATTTCTATATTCATGAAAATTCACAGCATACATATTAACTGTAGAATTTAACAGTAACTGCAAAATCATCTGTTTCGATCCTTTTTTCCACAAAGTGGCTTTGACTTTCTGCGATATTAAATTGGATTGTGAGCTACATCAGTATGTTTAACTTTAACTCTTAAGAACATATTGCAAATTTGTATTTGTTACCAATAATGTCCTATAATTCAAAATGATAATGAATATTGTTCTCTCTCTCTCTCTCTCTCTCTCTTCTCACACACACCCCACCCACACACACACACACACACACACGCATGCACACACACACACACACACACACATTTTGTTTGGTGTTCTGAGGTTTTATTGCCTTCAGTTTAACAAACTATTAACTTTATCATGGGATAGGAGTACAAATACAACAAGACATATTACATCACTGAAATGTAAGGAAAATAAATAATAATAAATTAACAAAACCAACACACACAACGTTTTGTTTCGTTTTATGAAAAATCACACATACTGCGAGAGAGAAAGAGAAAACATGACAGCAGATGACACTTCAGTTGTAAATGTGACTGACATGCTGTCACTATGCAAGCACCACCCATGAACATACCTCCCACTCGGTCCCTGTCCTATAATAAATAAAACCCACTACGCCACGCACAGGTTAGCACGCCCCGTTACCGACTACCATGAATGCCAAATAATTGAAATATCATTAGGAAACAATATCACTTACCCATGCAGGCAAATCTTCAACTCGTGCAAGGATCACCCCTTTCTCGTCACGGGCTATCTCCTGGGCAAGAGCGATCGAATTCTTCTTCGCCGCTTGCTTCTTCTCTTTCCAAACGTACACAACAAGACCAAGTAGCAGCCAGCTCGGGCTGAATTTGAAGTAGCCAGTCGCCCATACTGCCAGAACCACAGCGGCTTTCTTGAAATACGACTGCACGGACTTGAGTAGCAAAGTATCTTCCACCACAGCCTTTCTTGGTGGTGCAGTATTCGTTTTCGATCCCCCCGGTTGTGAAGCCATGATTTGCAACTGTAGAACCGTCCAGGTGTTGGTTATGCTCGCGACTGTTTGAGTCGCATTCCACACAGGTGTGTCGGCCGAAGTTGCAGACGATTCTTCAAGGTCAAGGCCAGTCATGTGAATATTCGTACGGCAGCTCGCGCATCGTATCTCTTCATTAGCAAGAACAAGTAGGCTAGACCTGTCTGAAGCAGTGCCAGGGCTCCATTTATACGGGGCCCGAAAAGCGTATAGCTTGTCAGCAGATCCATCTTATCTTTAGTACGCTGTTTGTCTTTGGATTTTTTTTTTTTTCCATTATTTGTTGTTAATTTTACTTTATTAGTCTCCTTTTTTTACCTCTCATCTATGAAGTTATCTTCGACATGCCGAAAGTCATCACCCGAAGGATGACGAAGAACAGAAAATAATTAACAAATAAGGGAACTCTTGCTCCCATCACGAGATAATTACACATCCATCCATCACCCCAAACGAACGGTGTTTATGACACTAAATGTTTAGCAGAAATACCAACACTAAGCACACAAAAAGGGGACAAAAAAAAAACCCCAAAGAACTAGGAGACAGACTCAAAAAAGGACGGTCCACGCTTGCCCACATAGGCTTACCATACACTTGACATACATTCACAGCAACAACTGGAGAAATGAACAAACACAAATGAGTATTTATTCAAGATCTGCACAGGCTTTTTGATCTGGAATACAGTCAAAACATATTCAGATGAACAGATACAAATTCAGGTAACGTCGCTTGGTAAGAAGGGAAACCTTAAATAGGCAGGGAACAGTAAACAGTAAATCACCAACTAGTAGGGTTGCTCTTACTCTATGATGAGATGACTGCGCGCCCATAACTTCAAACCAATGCTGCTTTCGACACCAAATCGTTTAGAAGAAACGCCAACACAGCACACAGAACAAACAAAAAGAGGTCCCCCCAGAACGATTTTCAAAGCTTGCCCAAATACTATATACTTGACACATCAACAAACTTAGAAACAACTGGAGAAATTAATAAACACAAATTAACATCTATTCAAGATTTGCACAGTGATACAGACTCGAAAAAAAAAAATTGGGATGAACAGAAGTGAATATGCAACTTCGGTTTGACTGGCATGAATGGAAATCTTTATCGAGGAAGAGAACACACACACACACACACACACACACACACACACACACACACACACACACACACACACACACATGCCGAATGCAAACACAGACCATACAGAACAAACAAGGAGACATCTTTGAAACGAAACAACAACAAATGAAATAAACAAACAAAAACTACATACTTCCAAGCTTGCTCATATACCCTGTATCTGAAACATGTACATAACATACTGGAAAGTTGAAAAACATAGGCTTATTCAAGCCTAGCACAATGTTGTGCTTTTTAAATAATTCAAATCTTAACTATAGTCAAACACACACACACAGATGAACAGAAACAAATACAAGTAACCTCGCTTAGACTGGTATGAAAAGAGAGATCTCAAATGAGGCAGGGAATAGTAAACAGTAAACAGCCAACAAGTAGGGTAACTCTTGCTGTCACCAGATAATAACACTGACAACTTTCCAAATGATACCTTACTCTTACGATACCAAATCTCTTCGCAAAAAAAAAAAAAAAAAAAAAGAAAGAAAGAAAGAAAGAAAGCCCTCAGGTTCAGTAAGGACCCCCCCCCCCCCCCCCCCCCCCCAAAAAAAAAAAAAAAAAAAAATAATAATAATAATAATAAAATAAATAAATAAATAAATAAATAAAAAAAGGAAAGAGACAAGTTGATTTTCCGAAGTTCTTGTCTTAAGCGGCTTTCGTTTTGAATTTTGGATATATGATGATCTCATCATGGGAGCAAGAATAACTTTTCTTTTCCGTTACTTACTTTTCACTCGAGAGAAAACCTGGCCCGACCCAATCCCAGTGGCCCGGAAGCTCAACGGAAGACTGGAGGACCTGCAGCGTAGGCCTACTGTCACCTTTGTCGAGGAGACGGGGGAATCCATGTGACGAATGACGAACGAGACAACAACAGCTCTTCACTGTTTCTTTCCTCATTTAATTCGATTTCCTTTGATATCAATCAAACTAAAGTATTTGTTTCTGTTAATCCATGCGTCCGTTAGACTATATTCAAGATTTTTTTTAAAATGGCCTTGCCAATATAGAAGAAATATCAGTTTGTGTTTGTTCATTTCTCCAATCGTTTCTGTGCATGTGTGTCTGGGTCTATGGGCAAACTTCAAACAACCCTTTTAGGGATTTTTTTTCCATGTTTATTCTGTCTGCTCTTCGGCAAATTTGCTAGGCGATTCGATGTCGTCAGAAACAAGCCTGTTCATGGAGGCACGACTTACACCCTATATGTTTGTTACTGACTGGTTACTGTTCCCTGCCTCATTTAGATTTTCTTTCCTACCAATCGCTCTCGAGGTTAATTGTATTTGTTTCTGTTCGCCCATGTGTTTCTTTGACTGTATCGAAGATCAAAGACGTTGTGCTAGTCAAGAATGTTAATGTGTTTTTACCGTTTCTCTAGCTGTTGTTGCTGTGTACATGTGTCAGTTATAGGGAATTTGGGCAATCTTGGAACAAATTTTTGTTGTTTTTTTTCTGTGTGCTTGGTGTTATCCTTTCTACTACTAGGTCTGACTCACGGCTGGTAAATGTTAATCTGTTTTCATTTCCACAGTTGTTGCTGCTGTGTACATGTGTGGAAGAAAGGGGTGTAATGGCAAGCTCGGAACTTTTTTTTTTTTTTAAAGGGAAGGGGACTGATGTCGCCTCGCTTGTTCCCTGCACCCGCATTTCTGCTGGGCGATTTTGTGTCGTAAGAAGCACTGGTTGGAGTAAAGGATACATGTGATTATCTCATCATGCCAGTAAAGAGTTACCCAACTTCTTTTCATACCAATCAAACCGGTTTCCTACATTTGTTTCTGTTCATCCATGTATTAACTGGCTAAATGTAAAATAAAAAACGGTGTGCCAGTTTTGAATAAATGTTAATTGTGTTTGTTCATTCTTCCAGTTGTTGTGGCTGTGTATAATGTGTCAAGTATGCGGTATATGGGCAAGCTTAGAAGATGGTTTCTGGGGAATGTCTGATTGTTTGTTCTCTGTGCTCTGTGTTGGCATTTTGCTAGGAAATTTGGGGCCGTAAACACCATTCCCTTGGGGTTATGGGCTACAGTTATCTCATCGTGGGAGCAAGTTACCCTACATGTTCGAAATGTACTGTTTACTGTTCCATACCTCATTAAGATTGCCTTTCGCTTCATAACAATTAAAAACTGTGCACAGAAGCCACAAATGTAGCTTTGTGTTTTATTTCTTAAATAATGAATAATTAACCAAAGCCACAATTACCACCATACTGACTGATTTCAAACGAAGTCACAAATAATAACACATCTTTTTTCTTCTTGCACTGGAACGTAGAAGGCTCGTCTTCAAAACTTAAAGATCATAATTTGTTTGTTTTACATGTTCACATCGTTATATATGTTTGGTAGATGGTTTTGTGTTCAGTCTAACTGAATGAAACCCTTTATGAACATAAAACGTTTTGTCAATCTGCCACAAAATTATCGAGGGTAGACAGACCTTCAGACATAGCCTACCTAGTAGTGTGATATACTTGATTTTTTTAAAAATGAGTTAATGCTCTATATACGACAGTTTGACATATGTCAATGGTAATTTTCTTTTATTCATTATTGATAAAACTTACTTCGGTCCTCCTACGGATTTGTTGAGTGTCTGCAACTGCGTGCCACCAGGAGGTTCAAGATACTATTTTTAATACGGATATTGACAAAGACCGTGTATCACTGTGGAAAACTGTTTCATTGACTATGCCCTAAAAAAACGATTCGCTTATAATATTGTCAGGTGAGTTAGTAGAACGCCTAATGTGTCATAACCTGTAAAGCCATTTGAGAACTTTGCACTTGCAAGTCATCGTGTTGATGAGCGGAGATGCTCTCAAGATACTCAAATGAACGGGTATGATTAGTCTTTGTTACGTGTACTGCTCTGAATCGTGTGTATTGAAGGGCTTGTGTCATGGCGATCATGAAGGATGTTACACATACATTTGTGACTCGGGTAGCTGCGTGGTCTGTCATTTTTTTAAAAATGCCAGCACAGCTTCTTGTCTTAATATTTGATAGCTGTTTTATAAATGGGTCTGGAGCGAATCGAAACGAGTCGAATGCCTGTGCTGTTTTCTGCATCTTTTTCAAATAAAAGTGTTGTTGTTGTTGTTGTTAATCATCATGAAGAAAACGTAACCGTAGAAAGATTTGTATGGAACGCTCGGAATTCAGATAGAACTTTGCAAGATTAGATGAAGCTATTAATCCGATTAATATCAACATTGATTTGCTTCAGGTAAAAGTTAATATTTGCCTTGGACGTGTAGCAGTTTCGATGACAAAAAGCTTTTACACTGAATGAGAGAAATAAGAATAAAGACTGGTATGATAATGAATGCAGACTGAAAAGAGGCAGGTCCGGGTAGCTCTTAGATGTTATCGTCGTTCTACCAGGAAAGAATGTAGAAGTCCATCTTGTTTTCAGACAAGAGAATGTATGGATGTATTAAATATAAAAAGAATGTTGGATAATAAAAAAAGATAGATTATTAACTATAGTCTATAAACTCTCAACAAATATTATAGAAAGTTAAAATTCAAATGGTACAGTCATTTAGAAAAAAAAACAAAAAAAAAACAACAACAACAACAAAAAAAAACCCGCGAACAAATGAAATATTTGGTCAACACACCGATGGTGACGGTTGTCTTTCTTTTTTTCTTTCTCTTTTCTTTTTAACGCATCCTATATCAGAGGGAGACGTTCTGCTACGTATCCATCGACTAAAACCCGGGACCAGACGGCCTGCCTGAACTTTGTAAGTATGCTTTAACAGTTAACGCCATGTTTGTAAGTATGCTTAATAACAGTTAACGCCATGTTTGTAAGTATGCTTAATAACAGTTACGCCATGTTTGTAAGTATGCTTAATAACAGTTAACGCCCTGTTTGTAAGTATGCTTAATAACAGTTAACGCATGTTTGTAAGTACGCTTAATAACAGTTAATGTTCTGTTTGTAGTATGCTTAATAACAGTTAACGCATGTTTGTAAGTATGCTTAACAGTTAACGCCATGTTTGTAGGTATGCTTAATAACAGTTAACGCATGTTTGTAAGTACGCTTAATAACAGTTAATGTTCTGTTTGTAAGTATGCTTAATAACAGTTAACGTCCTGTTTGTAAGTATGCTTAACAGTTAACGCCATGTTTGTAGGTATGCTTAATAACAGTTAACGCATGTTTGTAAGTATACTTAATAACAGTTAACGTCCTGTTTGTAAGTATGCTTAATAACAGTTAACGTCCTGTTTGTAAGTATGCTTAATAACAGTTAACGTCCTGTTAGTAAGTATGCATAATCACAGTTAACGCCATGTTTGGTAAAACATTTCAGTATCATCTTTGGCAAAGGTGTATACCTTACTAACTGTGCTGACTGTGTCAAATGTTGCCATTCTATAAGAAGGGAGGGGTGAATGACCCGGGAACATACAGAGGCATTGTGGCGTGTGACATCAGTGGCAAGATATCTAGCTGAATGATAAACAGTTGCAAGCTTGGGTAGAAGAAAATAATCTGACTTGGGAGCACTGGGCCGGTTTTCAGAAAGATGTTCCCATTGTTGAAACGAAAGTTGCATGTTGCATTAACAGATTGTGTGTGTGTGTGTGTGTGTGCGTGTGTGTGTGTGTGTGTGGGGGTGTGGGGGGGGGGGGGGGGGGGGGGGGGGGGGGGGGGGGGGGGGGGGGGGGGGCTTAACACAATTAACAGAAATGTACTTTAGTCTGTTCTCCTGAATAAATAGAGTGAGGGGAAGTCATTTCGATCCATCAGAAGTACATATGATAATCTCGAAGCCAAAATGAAGTCTTGGGCTGAACGCTTTTCAGTTCAGTGGTTATTTAAACATCAGTTCATCTTCGATGATTTAGACGATAATAAAAGGCAACAGAGATCACTGAGAATATCAAACATACTGTCTCTGGTCATTTTCCCTCACCTGTCTCCTGTACATCTTAGAATCTAGACACACTCCACTGAGAATAGGCCGACTTCTGAAAATACTTTTAAAAAGTCAGAACAGTCTGACCAACTGTGACTGAGCAAAAACGTGTGCGGCGTTTGTAACAAACGTTTCATATAGAATATGTTCAATGCTTTCAGAATATGCAATATTTATACCCTTCAGTTTGTATCACCCGGTTGAAATTGGGCAGTCTAGCAGCACATGATGGACAGGAAACTTTCCCCGAGATATAAGCCTACACCTAACATCAGAAGTGAATTTTATGTTCCCATGTGTTTGACCTAAAGTTATTGATAATTCTTGGGCTAAACTGTCATCT
>JADBJO010003993.1:251185-259990 GCA_016801955.1 Conus betulinus | reverse complement strand
TGAAACCAATTTAAATGTCAGATACCTCAAAGTATACACTCAAACTTACACACTCACACACAGACATACACACGCCCACACACACACACACACACACACACACACACACACACACACACACACACACACACACACACTCATACTTGAGCACTCATACACACATGCATTCACTCTCATAAACACACGCATACACGCACACATACGCGCGCACGCACATACACATCCACATCCATTCAGGATACGCTTCGGTGCTCGCACCCCGATCCGTCGGTGTGCAACAGCAGGGCCCAGAAAATCCACCAGTCGGACATCGACACAAGTTTGGAGCAAGCTATAGAAAAAAAAAGTATTTCGAAAGGATGCGTTCCATCAAACGGATGATGTAAGTGTGCTGCTGTGTGAATCAGACGACGTCGTTCAAGAATATTCCTGCGATCCGTGCTCGGAAGACGATCGCTTTTTCTGGTTTAACAACCAGGAAGAAAGACGCATGTCATAAGAGGAATGTCTTAAATTGTCCTGCATTTGGAAAGGAAGACGCATCGGCAACACGAAGCATGCAGAGACCCCCAAGCATGTGCTCTATGGCGGCTGCTGCACGCTGTCCACGGACTGATCCAGTTTTACCTGGGGTGACCGTCGTCTACAGAACTGACAGTGAATACCAGTGACATTTTCTCGTTCATGATTTCGTCACGTAAAGTGAAAAAACAGGATATTGCTGTGGTTTCCATGTTAATAAAATCGAAATTGAGTCGCGTTTTGTTGTTGTACATCCCGCCGATTTGCTTAAAGGGCTTTTACAGCCTAACAGCATTAAACTTCGTTCATTCGTTCGTTTGTCCAAACATCAAAGCAATAAGCCTATAGAGGAGATAATTTCTACACACACACACACACACACACACACACACACACTGAGAGCCCATATATACCGGAATTCAGAAACACCTATTCTGTGTGACTACATGTATATCCAATACATGGTAGTCAAGGGTCATTAATGTATGGAACTGGCTGACATATTACTCGTAAGAGTCGAACAGCTTATGGGTGTATATGGATTGGGGAAGGGGAGAAGAGGGAGGGAAGATGGGGGGGGGGGGGGGGGGGGGGGGGAAAAAAAGCCTTGCTGTACGTGCAAATTAGACGCCGAACCATACTGATATGGAATATGCCTAGAATAAGATTTTAACATTTCAAAAATTCGCGAATTGGTTCTAAAAAAACAAAACAAACAAACAAAACCTGTTAGGGGGAACGAGGCATTGAGGAGAGGGTGGGGCGGTGGAAGAATTAAAAATATCTTCCAAGTGGATGAGATTTAATAAGAGTAACAGCCAACATTGCCAGGCTCCAACCGTTCTCATAACTGGGATTAAAAAACACTTGACAAAGTCAACGGAAGCTTGAAGGACTTCATCTTATCATGAAAAGGCTGAAAGTGATTTTTTGTACTAGTACAGTCAAATAAAAAATGAGGGATATCGAGAGTCTGACCACATGCACAAGCAGGTGCCGGTTTTAAAATACCTACCTAACCAACCATTAACCCGCAGCCTATGTACAAGGTTACGATTTGGGATTGGCCCTGGAGGATTACAGCATTTGCTTGTTGGTTTCGTCATATCCCATCTGTGCTTCCGAGCTGAAATTCAAGATATTGTTTCTGTCAGACACACACACACACACACACACACACACACACACACACACACACACACACACACACACACATACGTACGTACGCACGCACGCACGCACGCTGGGACACACACACACACACACACACACACACACACACACACACACACACAAGAGAAGTAACGGTAGTAACGGTGTGTGGAGTTTCCCTTAGGCAAAAGTGTGTTATTTCCCTTTGACCATCATACCGCAGTCTGACAATCTTTCTTCTCAGAAACATGCTGCTGGGCTGTCGGATTTCACAGAAGTGTTCTGATCCGCCTGCTGAACAGGTCGTAGTAGCCAGCGTTTAATTCAGCCTAATGGTTAAACTCCATACTTTTTTTTTCCAGAGAAAATTTCGACACCATGTTTTGGCCACTGAAACAAAAAGAACTTTTTGTTAAAGAAAGAAAAAGGGTTAGTTACCGCCACAGATACAGACAAATAAATTACAGGACAAAACACAATGCATTTCGACCTCTTGGGTCTTCTTCAGGCAAAAACAAACAACATTTAGGACAGTGAAAACGAAGAACGAGAAAACCACCTATCTTCTCTTATTCGGCGAAAAGTGCTATCTCTCCCTAAGAATGACGTTGAGTGCCTGTTGACGCACTGTCTGTTTTTGTACTCGCAGTTCTTATAGAACAGGGAGTACTTTACAATGGGAACGAAGAAATGCAGTCTGTCTGTCTGTCTGTCAATCCATGATCAAAATGTGTTCCACTCGCTCCAGACAACACGTCCAGGCCGATTTTGCTGAAAAAAGTTGTAGGTATGTTTATTATGAGTCACGGATGATGCCCGATGTTTTATTTTACCAGAATATCCGTTACTAACGGCTATAAATGATAATTTCGAAAAATCAAGTCTGATAAGGAAATAACCACCGCACTGTCGAGTTTTTTTCCTTCCACTAACTGGACATTGTGTCTCCCCTGTCTGTCAGTTTTATTTTCTTTGCATCTTGTTTGGAATTCACGTGAGATCTAAAGGACACTTTGCTTTTCCTTGTAATAACGAGGGTGTTTGAAAATGCTCTTTCTGTCCATATCAATGACGAGAGAGCATGTGGAGGCGTTGCCCATTTTCTCAGAATGAAATGATGAGTGCATGGTAACATCCCAGGAATGTCTTGAGTGCATGACGACACTCTAGGAATGACAGGAACACATCCCAACACCCTAGGAAGGACGTGAGTGCATGCTGACACCCTAGGAATGACGTGAGTGCATGCTGACACCCTAGGAACGATCTAAGTGCATGGCTACACACTAGCAATAACATGAGTGCATCCTGACACCCTAGGACTGACGGGAGTGCATGGTGGCACCCTAGGAATGACGTGAGTGCATGCTGACATCCTTGGAATAATGTGAGTGCATCCTGACACCCTAAAAATGACATGAGTGCATACTTACATCCTAGGACTGACTTGAGTGTATGCTGACATCCTAGGAATAGTTTGAGTGCATGCTGACAACCTAGGAATGACGTGAGTGCACGGTGACGGCATTTTGCCCCTACGAATGACGTGGGTGCATGGTGACGGCATTTTGCCCCAAGGAATGACATGGGTTGCACAGTGACGTCATTTCGCCCCTAGAAAAGACGTGGGTGCACGGTGACGGCATTTCCCTTTTTGCCCTAGGAAAGACGTGGGTGCATGGTAACGCGCTTTTTGCCCCTAGGAAAGACGTGGGTGCATGGTAACGCGCTTTTTGCCCCTAGGAAAGACGTGGGTGTATGGTAACGCGCTTTTTGCCCCTGCCACATCCCAGGAGGTAGAAACCCCAGCTGCCCGAGTGTCTGTCACAGTCTTCTTCCGACCTTCTTGGGAAATATGAGGATGTGCTGATATCAATTTTCATCTATCACCTATCGCGAAGTCTTGAAGACTTCGAAACCAGCTTCCTCCACTCCTCCCGGTTTTCAGACGCTCTAAGGCAGTTGCTGTGTGTGAGGCCAGTCCATGCACTGATGTTGTCCTCCCATCTCTTTCTCTGTCTTCCTCTCCTTCTATCATTTCGCGCTGTTCCTTGTAGACTGGTTTTGGCAAGTCCTGTTGGTCTTGATGCATGACCATACCATCTCATTTTCCTTCTTCTTCTTTGACGTGAGTGTGTGGCGATGCGATGCCTCTCATTAAAGATGACGTGAGTGCGTGGGGGACGCGTCGTGCATCCCTGGCGATGACGTGAATGAATGAAGAGTGATACGCTAGGAATGACGCGAGAGCATGCAGTCACATGGTGTCGGCCTCTTGGAGTGACGTCAGTGCAATGTGACGCGCTAGGAATGAATGACATCAACATGGCGTGATGGATAATACGCTCTCTGTTCTTAGGGAGGATGTGTGAGTGCACCGTCACATCGTCTAAGTGTCGAAATGCATTGCGTTTTGTCCTGTGATCTGTTGTCTCTATCTTGTGGTGGATCTTATACTGTTCCGTTTTGTACCCCCAGTTTCTTATAGAACAGGGAGTACTTTACAATGGGAACGAAGAAATGCTCTGTGTGTGTGTGTGTGTGTGTGTGTGTGTGTGTGTGTGTGTGTGTGTGTGTGTGTGTGTGTGTGTGTGTGTGTGCGTGCGTGCGTGCATGCGTGTGTGTGTGCGCGCGCGCGCGCGCGCGTGTGTGTGTGTGTGTGTGTCTGTCTGTCTTCCGTGGTCAAAATGTGTTCCACTCGCTCCAGACAAAACTTCTTAGCCGATCTTTCTGAAAATCTGTTGGTATGTTCATTATGGGTCACAGATGATGCCCGATGCTTTCTTTTATCGTTGTAGCCGTTACTAACGGCTATAACGGCCCATACGGGTTTTTCTTTTTTATGAACTATCTCAGAAAGTACTCGGCCGATCTTTCTGAAAATTTGTAGATATGTTCATTATGGGTCACGGATTATGCCCAATGTTTTGTTTTACCGTTTCATCCGTTACTAACGGCTATAACGACGACTCATAACGGTTTTCTTCTTTATGGAAAATCTCAGAAAGTGCTTGGCCGATCTTTCTGAAAATTTGTAGGTGTCTTCGTTATGGATTACAGATGGTGGCCGATATTTTATTTTACCAGAATAGCCGTTACTAATGGCTATAACGGCCCAAAACGATTTTTCCTCTTTATGGAATATATTACGCGTATTCAAGATAAACTGTGAGTACGTTTATATGCTTTGCGTCTTGTTTAGATTCACATCTTCTTGTTCACGAGAGATGACGTGAGCGCATAGTAACAAGCTGACAGTAGCTAAGAATGCAGGAGTGTATAGTGACACGTCTTCTGAGCCTCCGAATGGCGTGGGTGCATGGTGACGTGAGTGCATGGCGGATACACAATGACAAGCTGCCAGTCCCTAGGAATTACGTGGGTAAGGTAAGGTAAGGTGATGTTGCTTATAGCCCAGCCGACCGCAAAGGGCCATATCAGGGCTGTCACCACATTAAAATGAACTCACAAGTCATTCATTCACACAATTCTTTAAAACACATCTTCTAAAAAAAAACCTCCGAAATTTTGTTAAAAATCTTTCCACTTTCAAATCTCAGATCCGATGAAAAAAATGTTAATCCCTTTCAAGAACTCAAAGATGGCGTCAGGCGGAACGTCTCTGAACAAGATTTTCATGGAATCTGCTGTAAAATGTTTGTGTCTCTCATCATGCGAGTCCCAACACTCAAAGAATGTTTCATTGTGAGTGGCACGTGACATGGAATGCACCATGTATGACACAAGATGTCGCTCTCTAGAAATGACGGAGGTGCATGCTGAAGTGACGTTTGTTACCAGGAATGCCATGAAATCAGAGTGGTACTTGTTTTCATTTATGTTATCATACATTGTATTTTACCGTTACGTTCTTTTTTTTTTTTTTAATGGGACACCCCCACCCCCCACCCCCCCTCTCCTCCGTCGATCCCCACTCCCACCTCTTTGCACTCACCACGTCCAGTTGAACAATGGCCATTTTCATGTGTTCAGCAGAACAAAAGAAATGTGTTTTGCCAAACTAAACGAGAACCGAGATGTCTGATTTAGGTCGATCGATAGCCAAACCAAACTATGGCGAATGACGTTTATTGATTGATTCGCAGGCAAGCTTGACCAATCACACACACAACGCGCGCAGGCGCGCGCACTCACGCATGCACGCACGCACGCACGCGCGCGCGTGCGCGCGCGCACACACACACACACACACACACACACACACACACACACACACACACACACACATGCTCATACACACGTATGCATGCTCGCATGCACGCACGCATGTACACATACGCGCGCGCGCACGCACGCACGCACGCACACACACACACACACACACACACACACATGTACACACACGCGCGCACGTACGCACGCACGCACATACCATACACACACGCGCGTGCGCATGCACGTATCCACGCTCAGAGAGAGAGACAGACAGACAGACAGACAGACAGACAGACAGACAGACTGACAGACAGACAGACAAACAGACAGACAGACAGACAGACAGAGGGGTTTGGTGCGGATGAATGGACTGGGGGAGAGGGACATCCTCCCGGCAGACGACATCTAAAGCTAGAATAAACGCAAACTTAGTTCACAGAAGTGATCGAGTTTTGTTTTTCATGTTTGTTTATTTCGTTTGTTTTTTCTTTTTTTTTTTTTTTTTTTTTTTTTTTTTTGCATTCGCAAAAATGAACAAGTTATATTCCTCTCCTTTCTTCCTCAGCTTCACCCTCTGTGTGTGTGTGTGTGTGTGTGTGTGTGTGTGTGTGTGTGTGTGTGTGTGTGTGTGTGTGTGTGTAATTGCATGGCACAAAGGTTTCAGGTATTGCTCCGTTGCTACTGACTTAAAACACACTGCAGGTTTACATGTTGAATAGAAAAATTATGCGAAAATAAATCCAACAAAATAATTCAAGCGTGCTACTGCACCGCCTGTGCAATGCAAGAGGGTAACACGACACACATCACCTAAGCAGCAGCAGCAGCAGCAGCAGCAGCAGCGACAACAACAATAACAACAACAACTAGCCCAATACAGCGCAATACAGGCGACAAACGCCACGTCACATCTCAGCTGTTTTGTGTACAATATTTACAAAGCAGTACAAGACAGCACAACCCAGCACAGGACAGTAAAGTACGACATAGTACAGTTCTGGATAATACTGTACAGAGCAGTTCATTATCGAACAAAAACGACGCAACACAGGTCCTCACACACACCGATACAATGAAACACAAATCCCACACGGTAGGTTAAAATACGTACAATACTAGACAATACTCAGAAATGTTGTAAAGCTACAATATACAAAAGAACGATTAGGCAGAATCTCTCTAACGTTCTACAGACACGCATAGAATGTTTCAAGAGAAATCTATGCAATCACCCTGTTTTGGTCATCCGTGTGTACGTGTGCAAATTTAAATCAAACAGTGCTACAAACATGAGAGAGAAAGTTAGGGGGTAGGACACAATAATGATGAACTCTCTCTCTCTCTCTCTCTCTCTCTCTCTCTCTCTCTCTCTCTCTCTCTCTCTCTCCTCTCTCTCTCTCTCTCTCTCTCTCTCTCATGTTTTACAGTGCAGTTCATTGTCAGTGGTATTTACAGTAGATCAGCTTTGTTGCAATGTGTAAGATTTTGCTGTTTGTTTGTTCCTCTTATATGTGTCTACCTTGATATTTTTTGTTTTTGTTTTTTCCCTTTGCCTCAGACCAGGGCTGGGTGGAAAAAGCATTCTTGTTTGCTTATCTTATTACCCTGGTAACACAACAACGAAATTTCGTTTCGTCTCTCTCTCTCTCTCTCTCTCTCTCTCTCTCCTCTCTCTCTCTCTCCTCTCTCTCTCTCTCTCTCTCTCTCTCTCTCTGTGTGTGTGTGTGTGTGTTTCTGCAAATTCCTGTAGAGTGTATTCATCCGTCTGTGGATGTGATGCTTGCCTCTTGTTTATAACAAAGAAAGGAGCGTCCAATATTCCTATACTACAATGCAACCCAGAAGCGATCAATGCGCTAACAGAGCAGAATCATATCGATCAGGCAGCTTATCTCAGGCATTCTATAGACACTTCAGGAATGAAAGCCCTCGACTATTGATTCCAGCCTGCAGTTGGCTCTTCCATGGCGCAGTCACGCCAGAGTACCTTCCTATCCCAACTAGGAATCGCCGGGAACGGGAGATTGTGCTGGGGCGATGATGCATGCACGTACAGACGAGTACAAAGGCAGATGAATGCCTGTGCGCACAAAGACTTACAGACACATGTGATCTCTTAGTCTTTGGTGTAATAACCCTTGCTGACTTCATAGGGCTTTTCAACAACAACAAAAAGTCAGTCACCACTCAGGGAAATCAAGTCCTATTCTGCGAAAAGCCAAAACAATGCACAGCTACTACGATTGTACATATGCCCGTCTAACGAGCACCTTGAAGAAATCCAGCATCCAGGCCCAGGTTCTCGCCATAGCAGTTGGAGCAAGGGGATGTGTAGACTCATCAGCTTATGACCTCATGAAACAGCTCGGGATTTCAGGCCAGAAGAGCACCAGAACCCTGAAGGCAATGGCAGAGGCAGCCGAAGAGAGTTCCAGCTGGATCTGGTCGAGGAGGAACAAAAGTGAACTTCATAAGGCTTAAATTTCCTGACTTAGAACAGGTTTCCCGTCAGCAGTGGGGGTAAGACATCCGTCTAAAAAGGCACACCTTGAGACGCCCACCCATCCAAAATTTGCGGGTTCGAATCCCAGCAGCGCAAGGGAAAAAAAAAAAAGTGGCAGTGGAAGGGCATCTGGGAGTCGTGACCTGGATGCGGCCCGGCCCCTTCAGAGTGCAAGGAGTTCAGGGTTCAAACACTTGTCTGAGAGCGTTTCTTTTCTCTGAAGCTCTTCTGCTGTCAAGGTGTCCCTAACTTTCTTTCTACCTACATAAGTTGAAAAGCACAAGTTTCATTTTCGTTTGAATGCAGTTCATATTTCCAAGACTATGTGAAAGAGTTTCAAAACTGAAAGATTTGTTGACCTTCACTGACTACCACGGAAATAATAAATAATAATAATAATAATGAGGACAATTTCTATAGCGCCCATCCTAACAACGTAGGCTACAGGGCGC